>JALIZH010016269.1:125000-132507 GCA_030522465.1 Rhipicephalus appendiculatus | reverse complement strand
TAGCAAAAGGGCCGCAAGCGTGCCATGAGTATGGCATGTAAGTCATGTTGCACATGACATATCATGATTTTCATATTACCACCTGTCATTTATGTCGGCCATGCAGAAATGTCTCATTATACCAATTTTTGGATATATCAAGTTAAGGAAACGGCCGCATGAGCACCGCGGCCAGGGCGCGTAAACCATACCGTTCATGACAAGTTAGTCATGATTTTCATGATGTAACCAGTCATCCACGTTCGTCATACAGTCATGTTATGCCATACCAAGTTTGGTATAAATCACATTAACGATACGGCCAGGAGAGCACAAAGTCGTAGGCAGCTAGATAGATAGATAGATAGATAGATAGATAGATAGATAGATAGATAGATAGATAGATAGATAGATAGATAGATAGATAGATAGATAGATAGATAGATAGATAGATAGATAGATAGATAGATAGATAGATAGATAGATAGATAGATAGATAGATAGATAGATAGATAGATAGATAGATAGACAGACAGACAGACAGACAGACAGACTCGAAGTCGGCGAAGTTCACTAAGAAATATTTCTCATTTAAAAGACGAGAATAATTAAGGTGATTTTTCTGCGCATTGTTTGGAATGCAGTTTCGCACCCAATGTGTGATTCATGCACTCTTCTGGCAATGCACCAAGACAAAGACGTGCGAGAGATTATTGAAGCTCAAGCTCTCTCTCGCAATAGTGACATGTGTGTTAGTACCCCATCAATTGACCTGTTAGATAAGGAGACAGCCTTTCTGGTTAGCAAGTGATAGGACAGATGTGGCGCCACGGTTCATGGATAAATAGTAGGCTTGTGCGAATATTCGAGCACTAGGAATATTCTACGTCGCTTCGCTTCGAATTTAAATAATGGGAAATGTCGAAGTATTCGAAGTGAACGAATAGATGCGTATTAGTCCGCAGTTACCCCTTGTAAAGCTGGTCTCATGGCAGTGGAGCAGCGTTATGCCGTGAATGCGCCAGTCCAGGGGAAATTCGCACTGCCGCGAGGTCCCGTTTCAAGGTTGAATGAACATAATACCCTCACATCGATTCACCATTTTTTAAGTTTAAAAGCTTGTTATACCGACTTATATGCTATAAGTATATAGTCAATTTTAAAACGTAACATATTTTAGAGGTTATCACTTGCATTCTATCAAAAGAAAAATCCTACTACTATTCAAAGTTTCTTCCAGTTCCTTTGAACCCAAAAGAATGACATTTGCGCATGCCCTGTTTAAATTTTTTTAAAAATATTGTGCAGGTGAGTTGGGTCATTAAATATGCTCATATTTCTTTATAATATGGGACAAACTATTCGAATTCTGTTCGAAATTATTCGACCAAGTAACTATTCGCTTCAAATTTGCTTCGAGCCTAAAATTTACTATTCGCACAAGCCTAATAAGTAGGTGGATATTTTGCGGAAATAAAGTCGTTGAAGTTAGCGCATTGTGGTGTCGTCACTCTTCACGCTCTGGGCTGCTAGCGATGAAGATGTTTTCGAAGCCAAAAAGGAACTCAAACAAAATAGTGCCACGCGCGTTTCTTTTACTGTATTCGGTTTCCGCCCACAAAGACTATCAGCAGTACTGGGCGCAGACCGCGCCTTATTGTTCCAGAAGCTTCTCGGTTGTAGTAGATCGTGTTGTTAAGATTGCACGCAAGACGCTAACACTCAAGATTATTCCAGAGCTTGCGCGACAACTAGTGATAAGGCTAGAATGTTCGACGCGTGATTTATAAAAGCCGGCGCGTTCCAACGATGTTCAGCTGATCGACGGCCGACGCTCCGTTCGCCGCTATCAGTGCCAATGCGTATTGCTGTGATCTGACTTTCCGTTTACCGGCCACAAGTTCGGCCTAATAAACAGTTTCATCTTGGACCTACCGACTGCTGCCTTCGTCGAAGTCACGACCACGTGACATCTGGTGGAGGTGCTGCTTCTGTCATGTACCGGACACCCTCGTCAAGCCGTGAACCCAGCCCAAATCGTGACGAAGACACCTACCCCACCACGAACAGTCGAGCCAGCCGCAGACTGAAAGGACTGCCCCCGCAGCACGGACTCCTACCGGACAAGCCACAAGCCACGGCGACGAAGACGACAGGCACGATGACGGCCGCTGCGTCCTCTGCAACGATCGTGATCCAGCCACCGAGAGAGCGCATATTACGACAACCAAGCGCACCCTCCGGCAGTCAAGGGCTGAGCGGTTACTGACCGCATGTTTTACAAGCGTAACCCATCCTTAAATACTGAGTTTACCACATGCGAGTACGAGCACCCGAACGACACCGACGCGCGCGAACGCTGTCTAGGTTGACATGAGACATGGCATATACCACACATAGCTCCCACCGTCACGTATACTCACTCGCTTCTGTTATAACGCCGAACGTCATCGCCGTTGTAGGCAAAGCACGAAAACAGCAAACAGAAACGAGGGAAACGAGCGCACAGCGGCGGCCGGAACAACGCGCGCCGTCGAAAGGCTAGAGCTTTTCCCGTTACCGGCGTGGCGTGTCCTAAAGATTTGACTACCGCGTACGCGCTGGAAGCATCGTACTATATCTGCACCTCAAGCTACCGTCTTTAAGCCAACAAAAACCATTATATATACAGCAGTGGCGTAGCCAGGGAGGTGGCACACCGCGCCCGTGCCTCCCCCCCCTCCCCGAATGTTTTTTTTTTTGCATGGCATACAGAGCGAAAAATGACCATTTCAATGGGGTGCCCCCCCCCCTCCCCGAAATCAAGGAGGTGTCCCCCCCCCCGAAAAAAAATTTCTGGCTACGCCCCTGATATACAGGGCGTCTCTGTAGACAGACATTTTTTTCACGTTTCCACGCGCGGAAACACGCTGCACATTCGAGTATTCATGGAAATGTTAATATGACATAGACTAAAGCGCATCTCGAAACTATATCAAGCACCTTCAGCAGCGCATGAACATTGTGCGATCAGAAAGTAATCGCCCGTGCCGTGGTTGCCAGACTTGGCGGTATTTGCCCGTGCAGTTCCAGCTTTCCCGTTCCAGCTTTCTCATCTGTTTTTCTAGCGTCCGTGGTGTGCCGGTGTCACCGGGGCGCACGTAACCCACGACATACCGCGTCGCGGTTCTCAGTATTTTGCCAGCGTCCACGGAGTGCCGGTGTCGCTGGGGTGGCCGAAACCCCCAAGTCTGGCGACCGACTTATGCGACACGTGCCGGTGTCACCGGGGCGCACGTAACCCACGACATACCGCGTCGCGGTTCTCAGTATTTTGCCAGCGTCCATGGAGTGCCGGTGTCGCTGGGGTGGCCGTAACCCCCAAGTCTGGCGACCGACTTATGCGACACGTGCCGGTGTCACCGGGGCGCACGTAACCCACGAAATGCCGCTTCGCGGTTCTCAGTATTTTGCCAGCGTCTGTGGAGTGCCGGTGTCGCTCGGGTGGCCGTAACCCCCAAGTCTGGCGACCGACTTACGCGACACCAAACAGAACTTTGCCGCCCTTGGCAAGTGCTAGCATCGCTCAATTTATGAGTGATGCAATCACTTACACAACAACGCGTATAGCGGTCTCGACGCGTTAAGTGACAGTTTTAATTGGTCATCTGCAACAGCACCGCAGACGCCCAGCTAAAGCAGTGTAATTAGTCCCTACGAAAGCAGTGCACTCACCGTTTACGGCGCGTGTTGTCCGTGTCCGCAGCTCCGTGAATATTCCTCACTCCAAGCGTCACTTCGAGCACGGAGCCTGGCGTGACCGCCACCGAAGATGCGCATGCTCGCTCGAACTCAAAACCATCAAAACTACAAGACCCGCGACCAGCGCAACCAACGCAACGCATTCCTAAAGACAGAGATAGGAGGCAGCAGGCGAAGGTAGGCATAGGCGCCGCGCGGCCGTGCCAGCTCTTCGGCGCCGGGGCGAGTGGGTATGCCCGTCACAACGGTGCCGAACGGCAAACGCGCGATATGTATGGCGTATACGGCGGCGCCTTCCTCACGGAAGCCAATCGAAACGCGCTTCACGTGAGTGTTACGACTCCTCAATAAATGCCTAACTCTCTTCTCCTGCATCTACACCTTCCAAAAGGGGTCAAGTGACTACCGGCAGGGAATCACGGTTTTGTAACCCTCTTTTGACTTTTTTTTCTTAGAGTGTAGTAGCGGTGGCAGAAACCAGGTTGTCGAGTAAGTTTCGCAATAGTGAAATTTCACATTATAAAAACACCTACAAGTTTTACAGATCTGATCTAATAACAGGACAGGCGGCGGCGTTCCCATTGAGATATCGGATAAATTTCCTTCTCATATAATTCCTACAGCTTCGCCACTTGAACTCGTTTGCACATGCGTTCGCTTTGGGTATCAACAAGTAATCTGGAATGCTTGCTACCGTCCACCTCACCGCTCCTAAAAGTTTTGCGAAAACTTTCATGACTGTTTGGAAGCAGTTTCTGTCCGGTACCAAACTTCGCAAATATTCTCATGGCCGATTTTAACTTTCCAAAGATTACTGGAGCAGTGGGGATGGAACGGTAGCTGCCTTTCATCTGAAGGTAATCGCTTTCTAAATATATTGAATAATATCAATTTAACCCAAGCAATCCTTGAACCCACGCGAATCACAGCATTTTTTTCTAATATACTTGACTTGGTTTTCCCAACGAATATTTGGGCCATTTCCTCTATTCATTACTTACCTGACCTTAGTGACCATCGCATTGCATACTTTTCTTGTGAACTTTAACGGTAGCATCCTGTGCATGCAACCAAAGTTATAAAATACTATGTGAAAGCTGTTTATGCCTCCAAACGTACTCAGAAGTTTCCACTGAGCTCAAACACTAATTATAGGACACTCCGCACAGAAAAGACACGGCACACAAGAACGCTATGAACTGCTTGATTCCTTCGGTTGTCCATACACATATACGCCCAAGGCAGCCTCACCGCACATGCGCACACAACAGAGTTCTAAAAGAAAATGAAGCAATGATGAAATCGGTGTATTAGGTACGCGAAGAGAATAAATCGTATTCAGATGAGTGCAGGGACAAAGATATATCGTAACAAAGCCGGTCAACACAAAGATATCACTGACACAAAGAGGAGTTTTTTTCATTATGCGGAAAGCTTCTAAAGCCGGCCGCGCATGGTCATTCTGGCTTCTACCTAGGATGGACGTGCCTACTAATCGCGCTCCGCAATTGCGGCAAGACTTAATGTGTGTAGCCGGTGTTTCCTATGCTCCCGCTCCTGCGGTGCGAGCAGGGGAGGATGCCACACCAGACACGGTGTTTCCCACGTGCCGTGTGCCGTCGGCGTGGTTTATGCCATCCCGCTCTCATGTGGTATGACCTACGTTGGTAAAACGGCGAGATGCGTCAACGAGCGGCTCAGGTAACATGCACAAAAGGTTAAGAAGAATGCCTAAAAAGGAGCCCATGTTGTGGCTCATGTTAACTCCGGCAGCAATGGTAACGCGTGACTTGAAGGTACGTCGATCCTAGGCAGAAGCCAGAATAAGCATGCGCTGCTGGCTTTAGAAGCTTTCCACATTATGAAAAGAGCTCTCCTTTGTATCAGTGATACATCGTCGCACATATGTTTGCTTTGATTGTTTTTAATGATCAGCCATATTTGCAGCGCAGTGGCATATCTACCGGGTCCTGCCTTGCTCTTTCCCTTGTTGACATTTTTTTGGGCGAATGTGCACTGTAATTTAAGCAAAGTTTTTAGCACGAGGAGTTTTAAAACGTTTTAGGTATGTCAATTATTTTTTTTGTTTTATTATCTGTAGACTCCTCCTACCTGTATTTAGACACTAGGACTTTGGGTGATTTTAACCAACTCGCACAAAGTCTTGCTTTTATTTTCTGGCTGCCTCGGGAAGGCACGTTACAGTTTAGTACTTAAGCTTGAATTCTGTGACAGAAATGTGTGTTGGTCTTATCAGCCACGAGCTAAAAAGGATCTCTTGCCTTTTAAGTCAGCGCACTCAAGATTTGTAAAGAGAGGAATAGCGATGTCTACCATGGAAGTGACCTAGAAAACCGTGCTGTCACGCGAAAGCTTCCACTAATCAGATAAGCCGATTTTTGGCGGCAGGTTTCCCCAAGTCGCTTCTGACTGCCGTTGCTGAGTGTCTGATTTAGAATAGAAAAGCTGATAAGAGGGCGGACGCCGTACTTGACAGGCCGAGGCCAGTGGTGGTCTCGTATCTGCACAAGATCACCTATCAGCTTAAGAAAGTTGCTTAGAGATAGCCTCTCAGTGGCGCTGTCTGCGCCGAACAAGCTCTCGAAGCTATGCTCCCGCTGCTGTGGTGTGAGCTGAGGAGGATGCTAAATCCAACACGGTGCTTCCTACGTCCCATGTGCCGTCGGAGTGGTTTGTGCCATCCGGCTTTCACGTGGTACGACCTACGTTCATCACACAGGCAGATGCGTCAACGACTGGCTAAGGGAAGATACACAAAAGGTTAACACGAATGCCGACAAAAGAGCCCATCTTGTGGCTCACTTTAATTCTTGCAGCAATTGCGAAACGTGATAAGAAGGGACGTCGATACTAGGCAGAAGCCAGAATGAGCATGCACCGCTGGCTTTAGAAGCTTTCCACATTATGAAACGAGCTCATCTTTGTATCAGCGATACAACTTTGTCCCTGCAATCATGTGAATACGAGTTCTTGACTTCGCGTATCTAATACACGTATTTCATCATTGCTTCAATTTCGTTTAGACCTCTGTTGTGTGCGCATGTGCGGTAAGGCTGCCTTGGGCGAATATTGACAACCGAAGCAATCAAGCAGTTGACAGCGCTCGTGTGTGCCGTGCCTTTCCTATGTGGGGAGTTTTGCGTGTTTGCGCTGTTACCTTTACTTCAGGGATATGCTGGCGAAGGGCTTTTTTCACGCCTATTCTTTGTTTATACTATTGCTCGTGCGTCCAACCGAATAGTCGCCGATGGTCAGGCTATTGTGCGCCTTTATCCCCGTGACGAGGTGAAAAATTGTAAACACAGGATGTCGATGGAGCCGACTTTCGGCAAGAAGAATTCCTAAATACGGGGTGTCGCCGGTGTATCGACAAGCTTGTCGATACAACGTGTTTAGGAATTCTTCAAGCTTGCATCTTGCCCCTAACTTCTGCCTTATCATTACGACGCGTCTTAGCCGAGGTCCAGGTAATTGATCTGTAGGGCACACCAATGCCGCATGGAAGGGAAAGTTACACTGTCGTCCAACTTACAGCTGGGCCGGCCGCTTCCGTCCATGCGCGGGGACCTCCACGCTGATAAGCATTATTATCGCCTGGCATCTTCATCTTTGGCGCTATAACATCTCTGTTCACTGGATGCATTCTGGTCTTAAAGGAAGTTTGAACTGTTCCCCGCAAACAGCCTGTATAATAAAGTTTAATTGTATTTAAGAACCTATAAGGTGCACAAAACTCACCAAAGTGCTGTTGTTTTGAACTGCGACA
>JALIZH010016269.1:12500-120000 GCA_030522465.1 Rhipicephalus appendiculatus | reverse complement strand
TATTACGTCGAGGTCGCTGGTTCGTCGTGGTCCGTTGCGGTTGGGTCGCGGCGTCGGATCACGGCTACGTCGATTTGTTGCGCTCCTTCCTTGTTGTGTCGTCACGTCTTCGTCGGTCCGCGACGTTTCATCGGCAGGGCTTCTACTGCTTCGCGTCGTATTCTCCTGGTTTCCTCGCGTTGTCGTCGTCGGCGGCCGCGGAGGATCTTCGGCATTTCGTCGTACAGCAACCGCACCTCCATCGGTTGCTGCCTTCAGTTTCCCGGATACGGGCTAGGCGACCGGCCCTGGTTTGGGCCATTGTACTGCCGGCGGTGCGGTGACATGTAGCGGCCGGGCGACGGCGATCGGGAAGGTCGTCGTTCTTGCCACTGTGTTCCAGTGAGGTAGTCGTCGATGTCGCGAGGCCGTTCGCCTGGCTGCGGACGCGGCGCGTTGACGGCGAATCCGCGTAGCCCCATCTGTCGGTACTGGCATCGGCGGTACGTGTGGCCGGCTTCTCCGCAATGGTAGCAGAGTGGACGGTGGTCGGGGGCTCGCCAGATGTCGGTCTTCCTCGGCGTGTACCGCTGGCCGGCAGGCGGGCGAGATGGCGGCGGTGGTGGTGGCGGCGGCGTCTGGCGACTGTAGTGCTGCTGTGCGGCGTCCTGACGGGGGCGTTGAGAGGGTGCGTAGCGTCGGGCTGCAGCAGCGTAACTCAAGGCCTGCGGCTGGGGATGTGTTTGTTCGGGAATTCCCAACGCTTGCTGGACTTCGTCACGAACAATGTCGGCGATCGAGTCCACTTGAGGCTGGGGCGAGGGTAATAGCTTGCGCAGTTCCTCTCGAACGATCGCTCGGACCGTTTCTCGTAGGTCGTCGGCTTTCAGCGCTTGAACATCCGCGTAGCTCGACGTAGGCAGGCGGCGGTTGTATTGCCTGTTGCGTAGTTCTAGCGCTTTCTCGATGGTTGTGGCCTCCGAAACGAATTCTGAGACCGTCTTCGGGGGGTTGCGCACAAGTCCGGCAAAAAGTTCTTCCTTTACTCCTCTCATGAGGAACCGAACCTTTTTTTCCTCGGGCATGTCAGCGTCGGCGTGCCGGAAAAGCCGCGTCATCTCCTCCGTAAAGATGGTGACGCTCTCATTCGGGAGCTGCACTCGTGTGTCCAGTAAGGCGGCGGTCCTTTCCTTTCGGACGACGCTCGCGAACGTCTCCAAGAAAGCGCCGCGAAAGAGGTCCCATGTTCGAAGCGTGGACTCCCGGTTCTCGAACCACGTCCTCGCGGCGTCTTCGAGGTAGAAGTAGGCGCGTCGCAGTTTTTCATCCGAGTCACAGTTGTTCATAGTCGCGACGCGTTCGTACGTTTCTAGCCAGGTCTCAGGGTCCTCACCTGGCGATCCATGGAAAGTCGGCGGCTCTCTCGGTGGCTGGATCACGATCGTTGCTGGGGACACAGCGGCTGTCATTGTCCATGTCGTGTTCGTCACCGTGGCTTTTGACTTGTCCGGTAGGAGTCCGTGCTGCGGGGGGAGTCCTTTCAGCCTGCGGCTAGCTCGACTGTCACTGATGGTGTCGGTGTCTTCTTCGCGACGTGGGCTGGGTTCACGGCTTGAGGGGGGGCGTTCAGTGCATGGGCCGTGAAGCACCTCCACCAGATGTCACGTGGTCGTGACGTCGACGAAGGCAGATGTCGGTAGGTCCAAAATGAAACTGTTTATTAGGCCGAACTTGTGGCCGGTAAACAGAAAGTCAGATTACAGGAATACACACTGCACTGATAGCGGCGAACAGAGCGTCGGCCGTCGATGAAACTGACAAGCGGTGACGCGCGTCGGCATTTATACGCGTGTCATCGAATATTCCAGTCTTATCGCTGGTTGTCGCGAAAGCTCTGGAATAAGCTCGCGTGTTCGCGTCTTGCGCGCAATCTTAACACAACGATCTACAATAAACGCGAAGCTTCTAGAAAAATGAGGCGCGGTTTGCGCTGAGCATTGCTTACAGTCTTTGTGGGCGTAAACCGAATACAGCACAATACAAAACGCGCGTGACAATATGAATGCGAGCGTCGTAACCCCACGGCTATCTAGTTTTTTTTTCTTCTTTCGTGGTAATTGTTTAATATAGGCACGGAACTTTGAAGCAATTCAATACAAACAGGGAACTGATATGTTGATTTTGCTCGTATCGCGACCCAATGACAAACACATAGTACTGAAGAATTCGCATTCATCTCTAGAGCGAATACATCAAATAACTGCCATTTCCCATTCTACACTAGAGAGGTGGTAAGGATAAACACCTCACGAATGCAATGTACCATTCTTGCTGACTTTCCATTTGCTCGTATACATACATCTCTTAGCTTAGTGACCATATACTAATGAAGTAGGATGTTGAGGAAATTACTGGCTATGCGTCTTTCTGCAACATGCGCTCACGCTCGAACAGTATAGCAAATCTTTGTATAGTACAGTATATCAAGGGGGTGGGAAGGAGAAGTGACGGTGAGGAGGAGCGAAAGGAGGAGGGGAAAACGAGTATACAGAGACAGAAAAAAAGAAAAGAAATGGAAGGCCAGCGAAGGTACACAGAGAGACAGAGAGAGAGATAGCGAAAAATATATAAGGAAAGAGAAAGAAAAGAATAAGAGAAGGAAAGAAAGAAAGAGAGCAAAAGATAGAAAGACAGAGGACGAAATATACAGAAATATGTTCGCTGACTGTGAACCGGGGACATTACTATGGTGCAAATATGTATCCTGAACATTTTTTTCTGCTCACACTGAAATATTGAATCAGCGCTCATTAAACGCCTAAGTATGTCCCTTTCGATGCGATTTCCTGTGCAAGAAATTCAGTTATATTGGCGCATTGGTGAGATTTCTATTTGGAAATGTTAAGAGCACTATCCTGACTGCGCCCTTGAAGACCAACGTCGAAAAGTGCCACATGTGTTGGACTTAGAATAGACGAGCACGAAAGCTGCAGTTACATGTATGTAGTAAGGCCGGTGTTCTCGAAAAGATTTGTCTAGGAGCGTTTATTAACGCGATAGCGTTAAAGAGCTCGTTTCGCAGAAATTCCGGCGTCAGCGTCGGCGTCGGTGTCGTTGGTTGTGAGCGAAAAATCATCATCTTGTCCGTGACCGAAAAATCATCATCTTGTCCGTGACCGCAAAATCGAGAAAGATGCAAATAAAATAAATAATAAAAATTTTCGGGTCCGAGTGAGGATCGAACCCGGGTCGTCTGCGTGGCAAGCAGGTGTTCTACCACACAGCCATGCCTCTTTTTTTTTTTTTTCATCATGGTATTTAATAGAATGCGTATTAAAATAGTACACAGTATCGCATACAGTTGCACAGTTGCAGTTCCATAGCGACAATAAGCGTACAAGCACTGTTGGGAAAGAAACACGAAGGCTAAGGTCCTATAGTCCAGGGAGAGTTTTTCATAATGTGCTACACAAGAAAAGAGGCGAGGCTAAGCACCTCTCCAAGATGGGGTACCAGTCAGGCCTAAAGTCAAGTTCATCGTAAACATCTTTTAAGTGAATAGCCATTCGGATGAAATGTGTGCGTGCAGAGGTGATCGGCTCTGCGTTGCGGTCCTGCATACGCGTCTTCCACAGACTATGTATACCGATAAGGAAAAACATATCGTATGGCACTTCATCAAGAGATGTTGGCATAAGATAACGAACAGTGTACGAATTAATTGCAAAGTTTTTCTGCAGAGTTCGTTGGAGGACATCCCAGAATAGAATGGAGTCTTTGCAGCTCACGAAGCAATGCTCTATTGTTTCAGGTACATCACAGAGACGGCAGTTAACCGTCGAAACAAAAATACCCTTTCTTTGTAACCAAGTTTTAACGGGTAGTGTTTCAGAATGGAGTTTATAAAAAAATGTTTTTGAATTGGGAGATATATACATTTTGCGCACTCGTTCTAACACATCATGTCCTTGAAGAGCAAAGTATACTGAGCGGTACAACGGAGGAGGGAACAGCATAGATAGTAAATCTTTATATAGTGTCTTGCGTGAAACTGTATACAAATATTCTATTGAAAAGCGGGCTTTAAGAAACTGAACTGCAAAGTAAACTTCCTGCATAAATCCCCACAGACACGGGCGCGCGGAGAAGTTTGAAGAAACAACCAGGTCAGGTAAGAAATTAACAAGTGTAACTTGCAAGAACGAACGAATGATGGGATGGGAACTGTCACGGAAAAAGAAAAATCGTGAAACTGTTTGCCATAGATACAGATGTTTTAAACCTAACCCTCCATCACTAACTTCCCTGAATATGTTATCACGACGCATGGGCTCAAAAGTCGAAGACCATACAAAAGTTGCAAAAATACGATGGAAGCGTTGCACATAAGACCTGGCACAATGAATAAGCTGCAACACATAGTAAAGCTTTGTTGCTAAAAATGTATTACAAGCTTTGGCTCTCCCAAAAATTGAAAGGCGGTATGGGACAAATGCCTGTGCCTGCCGCTCAAGCATAGGGACGCGCTCCTTCCAATAGCGCGCACTGAATCGATAAGCATCTAATGGCACACCAAGATACTTTGGTGGAATGCGAGTCCAATTAATCCCTGCAAACTGGTTCGGCGTACTGCCCCATGAGCCAAACCATAATCCTAAACTCTTTGAGGAGTTTAAACGAGCTCCTGAAACAACACCAAAATTTCCAATTGTAGTTATCACATTTTCAACACTTGGTTTATCGGTACAAAAGATCGCTACATCATCTGCATAAGCCAACACTTTAACTTCATTGCCTAGTATGTTGAACCCTCGAATATGACTCGATTGTATTATACTCAAACACAGCGGTTCCAGATAAAGGGCGAACAGAAGTGGCGACATTGGGCATCCTTGCTTTACAGAAGAGCAAATAGAAACAGGTTTAGAGAGGTGACCATTAACAATCAAACGAGTCGAAGAATGATTATAACAAAGTCTGACACCCTTAAGCACTAAGGAGCCAATATTGACATGCTCAAGAAGAGAAAAAAAGAAATGAATGGCTCACACGATCAAAAGCTTTTGCAAGATCCACTTGTAGCATCGCAAGATGTTTTTGACAACTGTAGCAGTACTCAAGAAGTGTACGCGCGACGTGTATATTGGTCTGTATGGAGCGTCCTCTAATTCCGCATGTCTGATGAGAACCAATTAGAATCGACATCGCAAATTGTAACCGGTTTGATAACACCTTGGCAAAAATTTTATAATCAACATTTGACAGCGATATTGGCCTGTAGCCCTCAACAGAACGAAGTTTTTCCTTTTCAGAGCATTTCGGTATCAAGACAGTATGACTTTTACAGAAAGACCGCGGGAGCGTCTCCATGTTATAACTGGTTTTGAAAATATCCAGCAAAAGCCATGCCTCTGCTTGGATATACTGTGAAAATAACTTCCTCTGGTTGGAAATGCAGTGAAAATAACTTCCATGCTTCGCAAACGCAAGCGTCCTTTATATAGGCGTCGCAATATAACATGTAATATCCCAGGAATATTGCGTGGTACAAGCGTAAATTGCCATCGGGCGTCAGAATATGTGACCATCATAACGATTCCATAGTTTAAAGCCAGCCACCCATTATAAACGGCACACACCTTACTGCGCGCATTCCCTTAACACCACGTAGTGGGTGCATAGCAAGTTCGCAAACATTTCCCACATTTGCCGCGCATAATTTCTCCTGGTTTAAACCATACTACCCATTACATAGTATGCACTAAGCGATTAAAGTACGCAGTAGGGACGGGATATCGCTATCGCGTTCAACTCTTAAAGGCGAAGCTTAAGGGTCCCCCCAATTTTTCTAGATTTCTTTACTTATGTATAACTTGCTGTCGGCAATGTTAAATTCGTTTGATATATGTAGCTCGATGAGAGCTTCAAATTGCTCACTTTATTTTGCCTCAGGATTATCCGACACCATATATTTATTAAAAAGTGAATTGTAACGTTAATGTAACGACACGTTCCAATTTCGGAAATGTAACTGTAACGAGTTCCTTTTTCATTTGAGGAACTTGTAACGGGAACTCGTTCCGAAATTGTGAAGGAACGAGGAACGAGCTTTCGTTCCTGTTTTAGAGGAACGTGTACAACACTGCCGTTACGTACGACCAATGGGCAAAGCAGTTTCGGTTTTCACTTTCCGTTCGCGGGGCTTCTGGCCTCCCCCGATTCCGCGTCTTCATGTGCGTCTTCAAAGCCACGCAGTAGCGTGTCTGTGCAGTTGGTTTGCCGGACTAAAGCACAGACGCGATGTGCGTTAATGTGAGCGCACGTAGCGTCTTCCCTTTAGCCCAACCAGGCCAGCCATGGCCAAACACGCCAACACGCGAACCTTACTAGGCTGAAATTGTAGCGAGGACGCAACGCACATTCAGAGTGGTGATTGGCGCTTCGTAAAAAACGTATCGTACCGAAAAGATCAATGTGAACATACGTGGCCGCTAGCTACGCAAACTGACGATACAGCCGTTACGCGATACGACATTTAGGAAAGATGCGACTGTAGTCTGAACGCGGCTTAACGCCCTAAACGTTACGTAAGTTACGCTAAATCCGACAACGTCTGAACATGCTCATTACGTTGCTTGCGTTTAGGCTTACGATCGTTACCGAAGATTCGTACGTAGCACAGGTAGTCTGAACACGGCTTGCGTATATAGCAGCAGCGGGGTGAGCATACCGACGCTGCGCTCCAACGGTTACAGAAGGAATGCTAACTTCCGAGCTTGGCAGCTTGGGCATAGAGTAATTTAAAAAGTTAGGAGAGGACACTCTCATAGGCCCCTGCGGCTGATTTGGGTTCGCAGCGCTCCAAACGGACGTGGGGAACCTTCGCAGCCTCAGAGATGAGGACCGCAGAAAAGGTGGTCTCAAAGGCCATTTTCCAGCGATTAGAAAAATTACACGGCCTCCGAAACCAATTCTGCGCGTGTGCTCGTCTCGGAGGCCATACTTTATTTTTTTTTTCACGTGTTGTTTGCAGCTTTGTGTAAGCTGTACCGCCAGAGCGGCAAGCACACGATGCCACTGTGTGTTTATGCAGACATTTTAAACAAAACAAGAATTCTTGGAAGAGACGAAATCTTTTATTTTCATGTCATTCTTGGTAAGCACATGCACACTTTCTCAGAGTTTGATGAACGCAGGCACGAAGAGATGGGCTCTTTGCACTGCAAGACATGGCAATACATCTGCCATATCATTAGTATAAATTTTACAGAAGAAATAAACAAATAGGCGACATTATGAAAAACCCCGCACAACACTAACACTGCAGTAATCGCGCAGGTACGCATACAGTTCACGACGCAGCGCGAGATTAGTTGCCGTAGTACTTGACTTCGGACGGCATGACCTGAAAAAAAAAAAAAAAAAAAAAGGAACGAAAAAAAAAAATGTTGGCTATGTCTTCTCTCCCGCCTTAGCACAAATTTTCTCCAAAGCACTTCAGATCGCCTTTTCGCGAAAAACAGTCACGAGTAGATGCCGCAGCTAAAACAAAGCAATTTTTGGCGCCATGCATGCGTTACCGAGGCAGGAATGTTTATTCCAGGGGTGGAACAGGGTACATGGGTTTGGGGGGCAGTCCTGGGAGCAGGCAAAAGTGCCTTAAGTAGCAGGTTTGGAGCATCCAAAAAGACATTTTGTAGCAGGCTTGGATCAGCCAGAAAGGCCTTTTCGAGAGCAGGGAGAACGTTCAAACCAGATGTCGCGCTGTTTGACAGCACATGTGAAGCAACATTTGTTCAATGCTGCATTTTTCTTCAAAACACTAAGCTAAATTGTGCAATAGCCTTATTATTGCGATAGCAATATGAACACTCGGCGGACTCATGCTGTCGCCGTGGTCGTCATGTCCCGCATAAAGTCTAAATTGATAACCCATCGTATGTTCCACCCGTGAGTAAATGCGCGCGAGCGGGGACGACGAACGCGGCTGAAGGAGATATATAACGAGCCGTCCCATCTCCGTCGCTCGGAGGGCGCATGCAATAACATCACCCCGCTCGGGAGGATTGCCGTCGAAGCAGAGAGGAAACACCCCACCCGTAATGAACGAGCACGAAAAGACGCCAGGGGAAGGGGGGGGGGGGTTGTCGCTTGGGCAGCAACTGTGAACTGCTTCTAAAGGCACTGGCGCGCGTGCTATCTCGGCAGCCATCAGCGGGCGGCTCGCATATACTTCGACGAGCTGCGCTCTCATCGCGGAAAGACTGTGCGAAAAGTGTTGCTCTCCCCAGCATGGCCGTATTCTCTTACACCAGCGTTTTGTAGAGTTACGCGAGATTGGATCCAAAAGAGTTAGCTGCCTGCCTCAATTCATATATTATTACGATTTGTTGCTATCGCATTCATTTCTTACCCCTTGCGGTGTAACTGTGACTTCTTTAGCTATGTACAGCCGCCCATACTTCTTTAACCTGAACGCGGGAGTGTCAACCACCGAGTTGACAAGCGCCGTATAACGGAGCAAAGCGGAGAAATGAACGAGAATACGCGCGTGTGCTCGGAGCCTCGAAGAGCAACCCTGTGCACCTGTCTTCGCTAGGCTGTCCCAGGAAACGGACACCACCCCACTTCTTTTGAGCACTGTTGCCGTCATCCTTCGTTTCTTTTCTGGACGCTGCCATGAAGCTATAAAAAAATCAGTTTCACCGCAAGGGTGAAGCAATGAATGCGATAGCAATAAATTCAAATGTAATACGAAGTAATGCTGGCAGCACTTGGATCCGATATCGCGTAAATGAGATGCTCTTTTCGCAGTCTCTTCGCGTTGAGAGCACATAACATAGAAGGGTTTACGAGCTATACGAGCTGATGCCTGCGGAGATAGCGCGCGCGCCAGCGATCGCGACCGAACCCCTACGATCAAAGTTCACAGCTTCTGCTCGAGCGATCACTGCAGTGACGAAACCGAAACTATAACCATTTCGATGAAACCGAAAACACAATTCAGCCACGTTTTCGGGCACGGGTCTTGATGACTGTCGCACCTTGCGTCTAAATTCGGGTGCTACGGCGCAGTACGGCGCTGATAAGCGAGTTTGGCGCACCAGGGGTGGTTCGGCGCAGGATGGCGCAGGTAAACAAGTTTGGTGCACAATGGCGCAAATGGCACAGCTGTTCCACCCCTGTTATTCAAAAGATTACATCGTAGCCTCAGCTAAAAAACATTTTTCTCGATTCACATTAAGCATAACTGCACTCTTCACGCAACTTCACACATGCATGCATTGAATTCGAAATACGTGCACCGGCACAAAGAAAACCTAACGACGCAAGCGGCGACGCACTTTCTCGCTCCAAGAAACGATTTTCTCGCAAACATGGGCGAAGTGAGGAGCACAAAGAAGCTCTCTGCGCCGAACAGCCGAACGCGACAGATGTTTAATGACGGCGTTCTTACCAATAGCAGCAGACAAGCAGAGAGGCACACGAAACAAGCCAACACCACGAAGCACGTTGAGCACATCACCGCACATCTTTTATCGCGTCACCCTGCAGCTGTCCGCGTACTTCATTGCATTAAACGCTGATGAACACGGAGCGTGACACCGTTGCCGTCGCGTCGACGCCATTCTGCACTTCTCTCGCACCCGATTCATGTCCGATCCTGCCCATGGAGGTATGAATAAAAAAAAAGAGGAGGGAGCGTCTCGTGACATTTTTGAAGCCCAGCCACATGCCCAGCCATGAGCCCAGCCCATCAGGGGCATGCTGGAAATGAGCACCACCACGTAATAGGCAAGCGGTGAGTTTTACCGAGCACACCGCGGCGGACGGCGGACTGGTCGCGACAGCCGACGCTTGAATTTCTTTCTTTCCTCCATGGCCACAACGTTATCGTTGGAATCATCGAGCCGGCAAGACGCTGCGGAATGCACAAATGATGAGGTGCTGTTTGTTGACGTGCACGAGCGTCGCACGTCTTCAAGCAAAGAAATTGACATTTCACAAGTGGGTAACCCGTTATGGGACTTTTTAATAGACAGTTATAGTATAGCGGGCTTAGCGGGATAGCGGGCTTAGCGGGATAGCGGCATCGAAGTGCGTATGCGCTGTACGCTAAAAGACCGGTAGCGTGTACCGCACGCATGCTATTTTTCAGATTTAGCGTTACCGTGTTTGCGTGGTCTACGTAGTGTACGTAAAACATGGCGGCGGTTTTGGACGCCAGCTTCGAACTGAATTTAGCGTTGGTGGGGACGCATCCACTTCTTCCGTAGGTAACGACTGTGCAAAATGCACTTGCCTTCAGGTTGCTTCGACGACCGAGTATTACGGATAACTTAGCCAGCCTAGTTTTTGAGATCGCTTCCCATTTAGAACGTCCCTAGGCCTAACTAGAACATCGGTGTAAACAAATCTGCAACATAAAAATTCGCGGTTTTGGTGCGTGGTTCATACTTATTTACTTTGATTATTACTAAATAAAAGTACTAATATTGCTGCGCGCAGGAATACTATAACTGTCTAATGTGTAGTATGTAGCAGTTGAGTGTGTCGTTCTGGAAGCATGCGTGCATCACACGAGAACGCTACGTGTCACATTTGTTATAGATTTTCAAAGGAACCTGACTTGAGGCGAAAATGGATTTCGGCTGTTCGTCGCGACCCAACGTGGGCACCATCGAAGTCCACTGTCGTGTGCAGCGAACACTTCACTGCCCGCGATTTCATGACCGGAATCAAGGCGGTAGGGCGCCTGAAACCAAAGGCCGTTCCGTCGCTTGGTCTTACCGAGGTGAGCAGTTTGACGCGTTGTCTGCTTGTTTCAGACCGTTTTTTTCATTTTGTTGAGGCAGCTTGTCTGTGTTCGCGGCACGTGCTGCACGGCGACTTGCTTGAAACATTGACGGTTTCACGGGTGATGCTCGCATATTGTATTTTCGTCCGTAGTAGTGCACCTAGTGTAGTCACAGGCTTTGCGGTCAGCAAATAGCGTTACCGTGAAAAAAGCAAACTTTTTTGGAGGATGACGCTGTTTCTTTCAGTACTGTGTTATGTGGGTTTGCTGTCGGGATTTATGTGTCTAGCAAATTTAAGAGCAGCTTTCACCGTGACACTTTTTACTCGCATCATTGTGCATGCGTCAACACAAAAAAGGCACATTTCCTGACCTTGCCTAAGTAAGATAGCTTGCTTGTTTAAAGATCACGAATGGGTCTTGTTGAAAATTTGCAAATTGTTCTCGTGGTATGTGTAGGGGAAAATGACTCGACAGATGGGAGTGAACGTAAAGAATAAGTAATTCAGATATTTTTACACAACTGATTCTTCACTGGCGCGTCTGTTCAATAGAAAAAAATCTTTTAATGCCATTCATACGGTGGCGTTATTGTTATATCTTTTCAGTCGCCTTCGCCGGAGGCTGGTGATACCATGGACGTGTGTGAGGTTCTTGCTGTTGTAGATGTAGGCTCTAGCGCGCACAGTGGAAGTAAACACAATCCAGGTGAGTGTCTTCTTTAAAAAAATGCCACGCCAGTATTACAGGACGTTCACTTTCCAATAAATAAAATTAGTCGTACACAGTGCACAATATATTCACGCGATACCTCAACAAGAAAGACGGAAGAAATTAGAATGGGGAAGCAGTCATTGTTAACTACGGTAGACACCATAGAAATATTAAAAAAATATGAGGTTGCGATTTGCAGAACGAGATGATGTGCACTTGTTGAACACGTACGTTAAAAACTACTGAAAAGCAAGTGCACATGGGAAAGCCCTAAAGAGCAATAGGGTAACTAGATGCCGGAGTTGGTGAATATTGTTTTCACGCCATTCATACAGCATCGTTGCTCTTTTAGATGGCTGCACCGGAGTCCCGCGACTACATGGCCCTGCTTAGGGAAGGTCCTGCTGTTGCAGATTCAGGCACACCAGCTGTACCATACACGGCGGAAGACGCCACAATGCAGGTGAGTGCCTTTTTTAGACCCCACTCTAAAGACAGAACGTAGAAACATGGACAAAACAAGAAAGTCACAAGAAAGTGAATAGATGTCGCAATTGGGTAAGATTGTGTTCATGCCATTCATACAGCATCGTTGCTGTTTTATCTCAGTTGGCTACACAGGAGTCTCACGACATCTTAAGAACCTTCGAGCGCGAACTGAAACAGGGACGAAAAGAGAGGAAACAACACAAGCGCTACTATCAACTGAAAGTTTGATAGTAGCCGACGGTGTTGATGCTGTTATCAGGGCTGGCCCGCTAGAGAGGGGAGGGGCCTCCTTAGGCTCAATATCATCCGCTTTGGCGGCAAAAGACGCACGTCTTCTTGAGTCGGACAAGGAAGGCCACTTTGTGGTTCTAGAGCAGTCTATGTTTGCAGAAAAGGCGTTGACAGCTGTTCATAAGAACTTCAGGGAGGTACTATGTTTGCAGAAAAGGCGTTGACAGCTGTTCATAAGAACTTCAGGGAGGTACGTGCCAACGTAACAAGGGCCAAAGCGCGCGTGCTTGAAATGTGCAATCAGTGGAATTTGGGAGGATTAGCCGCTACTGTCAAGAAAGAATCCCAATCCACACTGAATCTGTTTTTTGCGGCCAATACGCACAAGCCGGGGATCCCCTTTCACTCGATTGTCTCGGAGCGGGGCACTTGGCAAAAAGCGGTCTCCAGTTTCTTACAAAGGCATCTTGAATCTTTGACGATCCCTGGTCCGTATTCCGTACGTAACTCTGCTGAAGTCACCGATTTCTTATCTAGAGTTGAAAGCATTAATTGCTCCGGTATAAGCATTGATATAGAAGACCTGTTTTACTCTCTTCCGCATGATCTTTTGATGAAGCGGGTTAAAGACTGCATTACCAGTGACAACGACGAGATTGTTTTTATAAATGGCTGTGGCATCACGGTAGAGGCCTTCCTGGAGTTGCTCAGCTATTATCTGAACCACACCTTCGTGGCTTTTCGGGACAAGATATATGTCCAAAAATCTGGGGTATGCATAGGGTCCAAGGTTGCCCCGTCCTGAGCAATATATTTTTGAGCAGGATGGACCGTGATCTGTTGCTAGAATTGCAGGGAGTTGCCATTAGGGTATTCCGCTACGTAGATGGTTTTTTGGTACTAGGGAACAATGTGCAGATGGAAACGTTCGTACGGAATATTTTAGAAGCATTTAATGCGAAAGGCGGAGGTTTAAATTTCACTTGCGAAGTGCCGATTGAAAACACCCTACAGTTTCTCGACCTTACACTGCATTTTTCAGCTGACCATACATGTTTTAAGTACGCCCCTCGGTCTAGCAAGCCCCTTTTGAGTTTTCGTTCCTTTCATTCAAAGGTTATAAAAAATGGAATAGCCCTATCCTGTCTGAAATCCGCTGTTACCAGGTCGTGCCACCATTTGGCACAAGACAGCTTCAATGAGCAGGTACAGCGGCTGAAGAATGCCGGCTTCCCCGAGTCCGTGCTACAGGGCGTTTGTAGGCGCCTAATAAATGATATCAAAGGGTGCCAACTCCGCCAGCAGGAGCCGGAACGAAGCAGAAAATTGGCAATAAATACCATGTGTGCATGCTCTGTCGCATAGAATAAAAAAGACCGCCGAAAGGTATGGGCTGAATGTTGTTTTTTCAGCCAAAAATAAACTGGGCAAGCTGTGCTCTATGGTTGGAAATAAGATGGACGCTAGTGGTCGAGGAGGCACTCGTACTTGCAACGTTAAGCACAAAGTTAGTTTTGTTACATGTGCGTCGAACCTTATATACTGTATTCCGTTAAGTTGTGGACGAGCATATGTGGGGTAGACGGGTCGCTGCCTTAACATGCGCCTAAGGGAACACCTCTCGTCTTTGAAAGGTAGGCCGCTCACGCATTTAGCAATGCATTGTGCGCAGTGTGGCTGCGAAGCAAGCTTTTCTGACATGGTCACCCTGTTTAAGCACCGTGATCGCACCACGCTGGAACTTGCAGAGGCATTTCACATCTACATTAGGGGGTTATCTTCTATCAGTCACCCGTCATTGGCGATTTCCAACAAGGAAGTGTCGCTCCTAAAGGAAAGGGGTTAATAGTAGATACGGTGTGATAGTGCCTGGTATTACACTTAGGACGGTGCGCATATGCAGCGGGCGACGTGGTCGGGGTATTTATGTCTGTTTCTACCTAATAAACCTTCAGTTGATATTAGCGCTTGTGTTGTTTCCTCTCTTTTCGTCCCTGTTTCAGTTCGCGCTCGAAGGTTCTTAAGATGTATATGTACCAACTAGCTCATCTCTAGGTCTTGCTTGAGTCTCACGAGTTCATTGCCCTGCTTGGGGAAGGTCCTGCTGCTGCAGATTCAGGCACACCAGCTGTACCATGCACGACGGAAGACGCCACAATGCATGTGAGTGCCTTTTTTAGACCCCTTAGACTCTAAAGACAGAACGTAGAAACATGGACAAAACAAGAAAGTCACAATAGAGTGAATAGATGTCGCAATTGGGTAAGATTGTGTTCATGCCATTCATACAGCATTGTTGCTGTTTTATTTCAGTTGGCTCCACAGGAGTCTCACGAGTTCATTGCCCTGCTTGGGGAAGGTCCTGCTGTTGCAGATTCAGGCACACCAGCTGTACCATGCACGGCGGAAGACGCCGCAATGCAGGTGAGTGCCTTTTTTAGACCCCTTAGACTCTAAAGACAGAACGTAGAAACATGGACAAAACAAGAAAGTCACAAGAAAGTGAATAGATGTCGCAATTGGGTAAGATTGTGTTCATGCCAATTATACAGCATCGTTGTTGCATTATTTCCGTTGGCTCCACAGGAGTCTCACGAGCTCATTGCCCTGCTTGGGGAGGTCCTGCTGTTTCAGATTCAGGCACACCAGCTGTACCATGCTCGTCGGAAGACGGAACAATGCAGGTGAGTGCCTTTTTTAGACCCTTAGACTCTAAAGACAGAACGTAGAAACATGGACAAAACAAGAAAGTCACAAGAAAGTGAATAGATGTCGCAATTGGGTAAGATTGTGTTCATGCTATTCATACAGCATCGTTGCTGTTTTATTTCAGTTGGCACCACAGAAGTCTCACGAGTTCATTGCCCTGCTTGGGGAAGGTCCTGCTGTTGCAGATTCAGGCACACCAGCTGTACCATGCACGACGGAAGACGCCACAATGCAGGTGAGTGCCTTTTTTAAACCCCTTAGACTCTAAAGACAGAACGTAGAAATACAACATGTCATCCAATTTTCTCGATTAGGTGGTTCATTTCAACGGTGATGTGTGGACGAGTGTCATCCTGATGAAAACATACTCCCTTCATTGGCATGTCTGAAATCGTGCAGCGAATCATGTTCTTGAACGTCTCACAATAAGACTTGGCATGATATGTTGTACCGTTAGGCATGAGGTCATACAAAAGTAACCCCGTTCGTGTTCCAAAACACGGTCGCCATTGCTTTTGCAGTGTTTGTTTGAACTTTCGCGGCTTCGGCGACTCTGGATGTTTCCCATGGCAGGATTGCTTTTCGTTTCCAGTGCTGTGTAATGGACCCTTGTCATATCTTCAGTGAAAATAGAGTCCAGGAACTCCTTGCCATCAGTTTTGTAGGCCTGAAAAAATTCGCACGCCGCGTCGACTCATTGCCGCCTGTCGTCTTCTGTAAGCGTTATTGGTACTCCTCTGACACAAACCTTGGCATACCGTAAGAAGTCTGTTAAAAGCTTGTCAATGGAGGCCTTGCTGACGTAACGGATCATCTCACAGAGCTCCCGAACCATCCCCCCTTCGATCTTTCAGCATTTTCCTGCCGCTTTTGTATTTGTTTCATCCAAAACCAATGGCCGTCAAGAACACTGTGCATGGTGTATGCCTGCGCTTCCATCAGAATTGTCTGCACCGTTTGCGCTCGCGTTGTGGCTCATACACAATATCTGTACACTTTGCGAAGTCCAGAATAAATTTTCGCTGGCGTATGATTCCTTGCACACAGAACAGATTCACAGGTCAACATAATGGGAACTCCATTCCCATTGACTGCCAAGCCGAGATTGAGCGTCGCAAACGGCTCACCCGTAGGGTGGAGGTGGTTGTGAGACTGGGTAGCTGAGAGAGACGGAACAAGGCTGCACGCGTGAGTCACCTGATCCTACTTGACAGCATTCCTCGCAGCAGCCCCTCCTTGAGATGTTATTTAACGGGCAGCCGTCATATTTTTTTACAAGGTCGTGTTGTACTTGATATTTCATATGCTCTTTGTAAATACTTCATTAATAAATTGTACATCACAAAGCTTGTGCTTGAGTTCATAACCTTCACTGCACGGCGGCACGAGATAGACAGGACAGAGCGCTACTGTGAACTGACCAGTCAAGGGGAGCGCTGTGTCCTGTCGTGGATGTTGTGCGGTGTTGTTGCAGTAGAAGTTATTTTGATCATGGTACACAAATATGACTTCACCGTAGAGATCCCAGGATTCCATGTACACTGCGTCATTTCAATCGGCGCTCACTGTCATGTGAAATGCTGATACGCCATAATACTTGGATTGTGGTCCATTTTTGCCTTGTGGTTCCTTTTTGCTTTCCGGGTATGTATTCATCTTCCCAGGGCACTAATTTTTGGATCTCTTGGCGGTCGCTGTGCAAGTTAAACATCGCAAATCTATAAGTAGCGTTGACGTTACGTGTGACGCTGCCTTTGCCTGTGTTATGTATCACATTGCATGTGTAGCGCTAAGGAAATCAATTGTAGCTTTGAAGAAGCAAGTCCACTTGTAAAGTCGGCTCGAGTACACAACCACTGGTTATGATTTTTTGTCATCGCAAGCTTCCATTTTCTCTTCCTACCGTTTTTTTGGACATCCCCTGTGATGTAACATTGAAAATGTGCTGTATTTTTTTGTCAGGACTCTTTTAAATTGTGCTGGAAGACTGCACCATCCCAATGTGAGATACTTTCTTCAAAGTAATATTCAATAAGGGAACGAGAAAGCGAGAAGTGATTTGGAACATGAAGGATAGTGTGGGAGCTGCCTTTTTGCTGAAGCATGTGTATATGTTTGTTTGTCTCCTTTAATCTATCAAAGCATCACTTCCTGAAATGTTTGAAAAGTGCGATTGCTAGACGACTTAGGTGTAGTTGTTATGGAGATGCGTCCTAAATATAGTTAATTGCTGCGTAATTTGCGCATTAGCATCTATGTCATTTATATTTTATGTTTTGTTGTCTTTAAACATGACATTGTTTGGCTGCATCACTTTCACTCACTGTACCTTTAATAACTGCAGACTTCTGCTGAAGGTTCCCCACGGAAAGCATTTCTGCGAAAGGAAGTGACACGTTACGCAACGTTGCTCACCGCCGCCAAGAACAAGATCAAGGTTCTGCAGCAATCAAAACGTTGGCTCATACGGAAAGTCGCTACCTTGAAAGAAGTCATGAACGATCTGTTGAAGCACCGAATCATCACCGAAGAAAATGCAGCAGTATTAGAAAGCCTTGGCGGATCACAAAAGGAGCTGCTGATGCGTCAACTTTCGCATAAGTCAGGTGCACCACTTCCTCCTGTTTATTCCCCAGAACTGAGAGCCTTTGCACTCACTTTGCATTTTTACTCGCCAAAGGCGTACAGCTACGTCCGATCGGTATTTGACACATGTCTACCTCACCCCAAAACGCTGGCCAAGTGGTACCAGTCTGTTGACGGAAGTGCTGGTTTTTCAAAAGAGGCGTTACTGGCATTGGAATTAAAAGTTAAAGAAAATTCACTGAAAGGTTACTCTACATTGTGTAGTCTGCTCCTTGATGAAATGGCCATTCGAAGGCATGTGGAATGGGATGGTAAAAAAAATGCATGGCTATGTAGATGTGGGAACAAACATTGTGGATGACAGTCAAGATGTTGCAAAGGATGCCTTTGTACTAATGGCAGTTGGCATCAATAGCAGATGGAAGCTACCTTGGGGTTACTTTTTAGTTGATGACATCTCTGGTGAGCAAAGGGCGAATTTGGCCCAGCAGGCGCTTTCTTTTTGTCATGACAAAGGCGCACATATTGTAAGTTTGACTTGCGACGTCGCTGCATCAAATGTGTCGATGCTACGCAGCCTTGGCTGTTAACTTGACTTAGCAAACTTTTACGCAGTTTTTCAACACCCAGTGACTAAAGAACCTGTATATGCTCTATTGGATGCCTGTCACATGCTGAAGCTTATACGCAATACTCTGTATGATAAGCAGGCCTTGCTCGATGCCAATGCGCAAATGATACATTGGAAGTTTATAGACAAGCTCCATGAGCTTCAGTACAAAGAGGGATTGCATTCTGCAAACAAGCTTAGACAATCCCACATTAATTGGAAGAGCCAACCGATCAAGGTTTCATTGGCAGCTCAAACATTTAGCAGCTCAGTCACAGATGCGCTAGCTGAATGCAAAGCCCGCAACATACCAGAATTTTTAAATTCTTTGCCCACTGAACAGTTCATTAAGCACGTTAACAATGCATTCGACATTTTAAATTCTCGTCATTTGGGCCAACAAGGGTGGAAGAAGCCACTCTGCCCTCAAAATGCGGCTTCGGTCATTGCTTATGTTCAAGAGCTCAAGGCATACTTCAGTTCATTAAAGGATTACACAGATGGTAAACTGATCACAGACACAAACAGAAAAACTGGATTTATTGGCTTCATAGTTTCCTTAGAGAACATCACCAAACTTTTCAATTACCTGACTACAAACAACTTACTGGTGTACCTTCCTACATCTAAGCTGAGTAAAGATCCCCTCGAGTTATTTTTTGGTGCAATCAGATCGTTTGGAAGCTGTAATGACAACCCAACGGCACGACAGTTTGCCGCAGCATTTAAGCGACTGATCATTAAAAATGAAGTTGCAGATATAACGAATGGCAACTGCCTCCCACTGGAACACGTCACTATTCTTTTTGCAAGTTCATCTGTAAGGCCATCTTCAGTCGAAATAACTAACCTCACCAGCCCACGTAGGGTGCTTGCCGACGCAGAGTCTAGTGACGACATTGCCACCTGCCACGATCACATCTATTGTGCAGACCCTGGCAAGCTGTCAGACTTCCAAGATACAATAATTGCATATATAGCAGGGCTTGTGGTCCACAGCTTGACGCTTCGACTGAAATGTTCTGAATGTGCTTCAGCATTAACTGTAACATCCTCCCCACCAAGACAACCTTCTAATTCTTTAATACATAGAAAAACAATAGGAGGACTCAGTTTTTCATCAAAAGATGTGCTGGAAATCTGCAGGAAGTGTGAAAAAGAACTGCGTAGGGCCCTTGTCTGTCGTGCTTTCCAATCTAAGGGTTTTGCAGATAAGGTTGCTCTGAGTGCGATGACAGGTTTTGTGGGGAGGAAATTCTTCAGCTGTTTGGATGAGCGTGTACTCCGAATGAAGAATTGGAATGTCACTCAAATCATCTCATGAAAGCAATTGTTGAAAAGTATTTCAGTGTCAGAATGCACCACGTTGCCAAAAATGCAACAGAACGTTTACACTTAGAAAAAGTGCTCCAAAGAAACCCCAAGCTAACGCAGTAGCACGGAAAGTCGAGCTAATTGGTACGAATGCATATTTCAATCGCGCAAAAAGACACAGGGACACAGGCGAGAAAGACGATACAGGCGCTAACTTTCAACTGACGTTTATTCGGAAATACAACATATATACATATAACAACTAACTGGTCATGCGCAGTGACTCCGTCTAACATCAAAAGCATACTCAGCACTTCAAATTACTATCTTACAGCCCTGAGATCAGCAAACCAAGTTCCTTATCAGACAGGGATAATGACGGGTGGCTTATGCATTTTTCTCCCATTTTCGCAATGAAAAAAGCTTCGGCTACCTCTCTAGTTGTCTGATCGCCGTTTTCGAATAATACGTTTGCATCATCAAAACACGGGGTACATTTGCACTCTGCGCAGTGAAGGGACAGGTGGCTACTTGGCCTGCATTTCAAGGAAGAATGGTGTTCCCGTAGTCGAACGTTAACACACCGTCCCGATTGACCGACATACGCGCGACCACACGACATCGGTAACTGGTATACTACACCCCTCTTGTCTTTCTCGCCTGTGTCCCTGTGTCTTTTTTGCGCTATTGAAATAAGCTAACGCAGTTCCGAGGCCAGTGGTTTTTTTTTCCATGACTGTTTCTTTGCCCTGTTTTTTGTGCTACTGTGTTGCAAAATGAACGAGAGGGGGTTATTTGATGGCTCGTTTTTTAGTGTTAATGAGAACTCGCAGACAATAAAACCAATGAAAAAATTGGGGATTCTTTTGAGCAATTATGATACCCATGTGCTGAAATTAGAGTGCATGAAAACACATCTTGCCATCGGCAGGGGCAACCTTTGAATGACGCGTCCTATGCTCTATGTACTCGACCAGGTGCATAACATTGCTTTTGTACACAAGTGTTGTTTGTCATGAAAAAGCATTGCATTTTTTGTACTGGCAAATCAGGAGTGTTGCGGTATTGAACTTGTCAGGCAATTTAAATGCTGAAGTTGTTTTTGATGACTGTGCCTTTCCCTTGGTGTCAGAGTGAAGCAAAACATTTTTGCGGGTTCGCTTCTTTGTTTGGCACTAGCTTAATGAAAACCAGTAGTAGGGGACGTTAATTGTACTGTTTTAAGTGTATCGTAATTATTGTAGTATGCATGTTAATAAAGTTCACGAAAAGGAAACTTGCCGCCAGCAGGGTTCGAATCTGCTAGTTTCGGTGTTGTGACGTTATGCCATAGAATTCTCTATATGCTTTTGAGAACCAGAATTTGCGTTGTGAAAACAAGCGTTTACTTTTTATTTTACTAGCACATCAAGCATGTTTCGCATCTGAACTTTGAGAAGATGCGAGAAGAAAAAATGCACATGTTGCACAAAAAACCGCCAGGCCTGCGCGGAACACGCAGCACAGTCACAGCGAAAGCTGGAAGGGCGGCCTTTCTAGAGCCTTTTTTAAACACTCTTGGGGCAACTACTACAAGCGCACTTACATGGTACCCACTACGCCATAAATCATCATAATTTTTGTGTAGTGGGGAAGCGTCTACTATACCAATATTCTTCATTCTTCGGAAAAGCGCGGTACCCGCTACACACTTGTAACGCATTATGTGCACTTTGTTGATGCTGTGGCTGACGACGATGAAGAATTATGCCATTTTGTAATGGGTTGGAGCATTGAACGACCCACTCGTTACGCAATTCGTATTGTGTGACGCCTCGTTGTTACTTCACTGTTCTAAAACGCTTTACAACACACGTTAACGCGATTTCTTACCCGACACGAAGCCTGCATAGGATCAGTTGGCACCGCAGTTTCAAGCAGTGGCGTAGCTCAGTGGTAGAGTGCTGGGCTGCCACGCAGAGGACCCGGGTTCGATTCCCGATATGTCAGGTGATTTTTTATTTAGTTTTTTTCTTATTTCGTGCGATATTGGTTACGGACACCGGCGGCGGCGGCGGCGGACAACTGCGGCGCAAAAACGACCCTTGTTGTGATCTCATAACAGCTTTCGCTGTAATATATATGCTGAAGTTGCATCAAATAGTTCAGTTTAGAAGCCGTCTAATTGTATTGTGCTGTCTTGTACAGTATTCGCGAATTGTAACAGGACAATTTAGGGCTAAGTAGCGCACATACCTTCGTCTTCAGTTCAGGTCATATCGGCGTAACTTCGACTGGAATGCGTAGATCAGAGCCAACATTATTTTTAGAGACCAGAGTCGTGACGACATCACGAGTTTATCTCAAGTAATTGTTAATATCAGTCCTTATACAAAACATTTGATGTCTCATTTAATCGGTGAGTACTGTTCAATTAAAATTTGCTGATATCCTTGCAGTTATAGGTATACACTCTAAGGAAAAAAAAGAGTATACCTGACTCTTTTCGGAGAGTTCTGACTTGCCCCGTATACGACTCTCTTTGGAGAGTCACGGTGACTCTCTTGGTGGGTCAGAGTGGGCGCGCTCAGGGGAGTCCCCGGACCCTTTTAAGAAGAGTGGGAGGACTCTTATGCGAAGGATCACACTACCACTTCTGAGGGAGTCAGACGACCCTAGCCGGTGACGCTCCTACGCGGGTCAATTGACACCCACCGAAGCGTCAAGCGACTCTACGGCTATTTTATGCTACTAAATTGACCCAGGCTCTACTTTTGCGCGACTACTGCTGGAAATAGTGAAGTATTCATTTTAAGCAACTCCATTAATACTTGCCGTTGTGCCCAGCGACTGCAAAAAAAGGATAGTTCAATTTTAGCATTATTTTCACATAACTCCTCAAAACACACCATTTCCAGCAAAGTTGAAGCAGTTGAGGTATTCCTCATTTACATGCTTGTATGAGTATAACCAACCAAAATGTGTGACTGTGATGTGCATAGTGTCATGTCGTGCAAAATAAACAGCAGATATCGGTATCATGTTTAAAATATTTATTCCTTATGATTAAGAATCAAAAAGTCGTGAAGGCTGAAGGAATCAGACTTGTGACTTGCTATGTTGTCACTCCTGTTCAACGTGAGCAGCCATGAAAAATGGTACCTGAAAAGAAGAACGTGATAGCATAATGAGAAAACGTAATCATAGTAAGCGTTTGCAATACCTACGCAATAAGTGATTTACACAGACATAATGAAGGCTCACAACAAAACAACAAATGCAAAGAGGCATGGTAAGGCACCGTGTTTTTTGCCGTTATCGTGTAAAACAACTTTCATATAGTAGCTTTTCTAAGATGTCACTTGGTGACAAATTTGCAGCACAAGATGATGTGAGCTTTTTTTTTAACAACAAAGGCAATTGTTTTAGGCTCCTTTGCGTGGGTGCCACTCAACTCCTTTCCTACGTCGTCATATCCAACCAAAGGAAATATGGGACCGACTGCCTCGTTCCCAGGGCGAACGCCGCTGTTGATTTTCCCATCACTAGTGGTGAGGCGCCAGACCATAGCGACACCTTCGTTTCCCCGAGTGTGGCAGTCAGCTGTAGTGAAGAGGAGAATAGATCCGGGATTCTGGTAATAACCAACACACCAGGGGCGTAGCCAGAAATTTTTTTTCGGGGGGGGGGGGGGGGCACCTCCTTGATTTCGGGTGGGGCACCTCCTTGAAATTGTCATTTTTCGCTCTGTATGCCATGGCAAAAAAAAAAAATTCGGGGGGGGGGGGGGGAGGGGGGGCACGTGCCCGGTGTGCCACCCCCTGGCTACGCCACTGCAACACACAAACACACACAGGCTCATTAGTTTTATGCAAACCACCCTTTTTTCAACACACCGTTACGGTACACACATCTGACACAAGTGTTTCGTTCTAAATAATTTCGGATTGAAAAGAAATTTTCACGTAAAAAAAGAAGGCGGGGTCCTCGTTTCGCCATAGGAAGTGGCTATGCAAGAATGCAAGCACTTCTTTTCTGAGAAATCACTTCAAAATTTGCTTTCACAACAAGCCCGGCTTTGCGCCGGCGTATTCCGACAACCAAGCCCACCCTCCGGTACTCAGGTGCACACCGTGAGCGGTTACTGACCGCGTGTTTTGCAAACGTAATCCGTCCTTAAATACTCAAACACATGCGAGTACGAACGCCCGAACGACACCAACGCGAGCGGACGCCGTCTACGTTGACATCAGACATGGCATATGCTAGAATTACCGCACATAGCTCCCACAGTCACGTATATTCACTCGATTCTGTTGTTAAGCCGAACGTTATTATGTACACAGTGCGTCTCTGTACACAGATTTTGTTTTCTTTTTTTCTTTTTTTTTTACGTATCCACGCGTGGAAGCACCCTGCACACTCCAGTATCGATGGAAATGTTATTACGACGTTGACTAAAGCGCATCTCAAAACGATATCAAGCAATTTCAGCACTTCAGACACAATGTGCGATCACAAAGTAATCGCCCTTGTTAATTGATTGCATCACTGATTTTATGAGCCATGTAATCACTTACACAACAACGCGCATAGCGGTGTCAACTCGTTGAATGACTGTTTTAATTGGACATCCTGCAACAGCCCCGGGGACGCAGGCTACTGTTGGAAATGACTGGCAGCCTACTTCCGCAGAGCTCCTGCAGACGCCAAGCTAAAGCTGTGTAATTAGTGCATGCGAAAGCAGTACACTTACCGTTAACAAGCGCACGTTGTCCGTGTCCGCAACTTCAAGAATATTCCTCATTCCAAGCGTCACTGGCGTCACTTCGAGCACAGAGCCTGGCGTGACCACCACCGAAGATGCGCATGTTCGCTCGAACTCAAAACTACAAGACGCGCGACCAGCGCAACCGAGCGCGCCGCAACCAACGCAATGCATTCCAAAAGGCGGAGGAGAAGAGAGAGCAGGCGGAATAGCGGAGGCGCCGGGCGGTCGCGCCGGCTCTGTGGCGCCTTTGCGAGTGTCTGTGCCCGTCACAACGGCGCCAAACGGAACGCGCGATATGTATGGCGCATACGGCGGCGCCTTCGTCACGTAAGCCAATCGAAGCGCGCTTCACGAGAGTTCTGTGACTCCTCACGAATTGCCAACTCTCTTTCTTTGCGTCTACCATACAAAAGGGGTCAAGTGAATACCCGAAGAGAATCATGGCTTCGTAGTCCTCTTTCGACTCCTTTTTTTCTTAGAGTGTATGCTACTGTGTGCTGGTGTAGGTGCGTTTACCTTTGTGTACTGTATTTATGCTGAAGTTGCTTCCAGCGGCTCAGTTTAGAAGCCGTTTAATCATGCTTTGCACTCTGCTACAATTCAGTTTGCTAGTATGGTTGCATACCTTTACTACTATGTGCGTAGGCGAGTTCAGTCTTGTGTGCTGCATTTATGTTTGTCTGCTGGGATAGCTCCCAATGCAAAGCATTGCACTTGTATAATTCCTGATCCGCACTTTATTCCTACGGCACTGGTGAATGTAGAATGTGAGTAGTAAGGCGAGTGTCGGCACTGTTCTTTGCCTGTACTTTTTCCTGCCATGATGTGTAATGTTGTGAAATAATAAACTGCAGTTATGTCACAAAGGTGTCCATTCATTTCATGACAGGTATATTACACTACAGTGGAAGCCGCTAGAGTGGCTATAACAAATACAATAAAAAAAACCGGCAGATCCCACGCACTGTGGGAATCGATCTGATGCGAAGCAGCCATGAAGAAGCAAATCATGCTGCACATAATATGCATGTCATTATTTACATGTTAAGACCTGTCATTTGTGTTCATCATACAGATACGTCGCGCAATACAAATATTGGTGTATATGAAGCTAGCGAACTGGACGCAAGCGCACCATGAGCGTGGCATGTAAATGGCATTGTAGATGACATGCACGCCAAGATTTTCATGTCACCACCTGCCACTTATGTTAGCATAATTTTTTACCTCGAATCGCAGCGAGACCAATCCGCCTCCGTTTCGCATGCGTTCGTATTCTCGCGCTTTGCGCATTGTGCAGACGCCATCCGCGTTCCAGCGTTTAAACTGACGGACACTTTGCCAATAGGGAGTTTTCGAACAGCGTACGTAAAGCTTGCGGGCGTTGCGGTGCATGCGTCGTACGCTCACCTCTTGCGGGCTCCCGTTAACCGCAACACCACGCCCGCAACGCCCGCAAGGTTTGCGTACGCTATTCGAACACTCCCTAATTCCAAAGTGTTTTCCTCGAACGCCTGTGCCCAATGAGACGGGGTTGGTCAGAATGGAACGTGATGCGCGCGTCTCCCTCCTTGCATGATTAGAGACGCCGGGCACAGCGACGCTACGCAAGCAAAGCGCGAGCGCTGTAGAGTCCAATGCGACTGGCGTCCGTTTGCGCGCCCCGGCGCCCACCTGGCACCGTGCCAAGGCACGGCTGGAGGGTTGGACGGACGACCGGACGGACGTACGGACGTGCGCGTGAGACATTAAAGGCTTTCGCCTTAAAAATTTGGTGTATATCGAGCTAGAGAAACGGCCACGAGAGTGTCATGAGCGTGGCATGCAAGTCATGTTGCGCATGACATGTCAAGATTTTTATATTACCACTTGTCATTTATGCTCCTCATACAATCACGTCGCTGAATACCAGATTTGGTGTATATCAAGCTAGCGAAACGGCCAGGGAGTACCATGAGCGTGGCATGCACTTCATGTTGCACATGACATGTCATGATTTCCATATTACCACTTGTCATATTTATGCTCGTCATACAGTCACGTCACTCAGTACCATATTTGGTGTATATCAAGCTAGCGAAACGGCCACGAGCGTGCCATGAGCGTGGCATGCAAGTCATGTTGCACATGACATATCATGATTTCCATAGGACCACTAGGCATTTACGTTCGTCATACAGTCACGTCCCAAAATACCAAATTTGGTGTATATCAAGCTAATGAAACGGCCGTCAGCGCGCCATAAGCGTGGCATGTAAATCATGTTGTACATGACATGCAGGTCATGATTTTCGTATTACCACCTATCATTTATGTTGGCATACAAAAATGTCTCATCGTACCAATTTTTGGATATATCAAGTTAAGAAAATGGCCTCAGGAGCACTAAGGCCATGGCATGTAAATCATACTTTTCATGAAAATTATTCATGATTTTCATGATATGAGCAGTCATTCATGTTTGTCATACAGTCATGTTATGCCATACTAATTTTGGTATAAATCCCATTAACGATACGGCCAGGAGAGCACAAAGTCGTAGGCGGCTAGATAGATAGATAGATACGCTCAAAGTCGCCGAAGTTCGCTAAGAAATGCTTCGCATTTTAAAACACTTGAAAGTATCCATGTGTTCACTTGCGTAACATTACAACGAGAAGTATGGTAATTGTTGGTGGTAGTAAATGTTGTACCACATACACACTGAATCAGCAAGAAACTTCTTTGGCAATAATGAGGCAAGTGATACAATTTACTGCCTAGCATTACCAATCGTTCCAATATTTGACTGCATTCACACCATATGCAGACTTCAACAATCAAGACACAAGTATGGCATTAGACGTGCGTATTTACAGGTCTCTCAAATAATCCATGTAATGAGTACTGCATGGCATGGATTTTTTCATTACGTAATATGCATTTCATTTCAATGTACACCACAAAACTGATACACTGCTTTCTGTGTAAACAGTCAATCGAAGTTTGGGCTAAACTTGAACGACAAGGCACGAGGACTAAATAAACATCACCAAAAAAGCGTGTCTCTGTAACGCAGTTGCACACTTTTCTGGGGTACCGAGACGTTACACAAATCGCAAAAGCGACTTCCTTGCTTCACAAACCTATTATAAGCTCACTCGTATTAATGGGTATCGAAAGAAGTTTATTCTTCCTGCAATCACTGAAATAAATCATTTTTGAGCACTGCCAGGTGTAGAAAAAACGCTCTACAATTATACACAAGCATACCGAACGTGTCATCGCGCCAACGCACTACTTGTCGCACGTCTATTAAATATCCTATCAGCAACGCAACAAAATCGGGGGCTTCTAGTCCAGAACAGGTAACTGGGTTTTCTAAAAAAAGGTATATATTGCTCGCAAATATAACTATTCGACGCATTCATAAACGAAACGAGCAAGTTTGACACCACTAGGAGGGAAAAAAGCTATTTGTTTCGCGCGTTGATCCCGTGAGCGCATGTAAAGCGTTTTATGCCCCTTTTTAAAAGTCAGAACACGAAAGCCGTTCAAAATCGGCAGGATCAATAAGTACGCCGTGCAGCGTCTAGGGAACGAGCGAGCGAAATCAATGCACAATGACCTCGACGCACCGAGAACACCGCGGCAGACGGCCGAGTGATCGCGACAGCCGACGCTTGTCAACGTGCTTCTAAGCAGATGTGAACTAGAACCTACCGCGAACCAAACAACGCTCACTTCCCAGCAGGCAATGCGAATGAACACCAAAAGGGAAAGGAGAAAGCGGCTTCACAGGAGGTTGGCTTGTGGAAGCTAGGCGCGCTCCCTCCTAAATCTCTTTCCTTCCTCCATGATCCTGCCCGACGATATCGAGCCGTCTAATCGCTGGCGATAAAGATAAATTCAGAGCCGCAATGCGACAAGTAAACGTATATTGCAACTAGAAAAGGTACTAAACTAGATAACAAGTACGCGCGTTCCCTTGAAGACAGGGAGTGATGTGTCGCCTTCTAACGGTCCCCTTCTTGCGCAGTCAGAGCCCTCAGGGTATATAGAAGTCTGGGAGGCGTACCAGACGTCCAGAGCGTGTCTTGAAAGGAGCGGCTGCGACGACGGCGGCTGTGGATAGATGCCTGTGGATGGAGTGGCGCTGCCCGGTTCGTTCGCAGCGATGTACGCGTGTTTGAGCCGGTCAATCGAGACGAAGACGTTGTTCCCAGCGATGCGCACGTGGTGTTTTTCCTGGCTTTATATTTGCAATCGACGCAAGATAAAGCTTAGTTGCGAGTGCGCCTCTTTCCTGTCATCCTATTTCTTACCATTTCTTATGTGGCGCTACACCCAAAAACCTGCTATGAAATACCAACTAGCCTGCATTGATACCCTTGTTCAACGTTGTTCCCGTTCAGGAGCAGAGTGAAGTTTTCGTCGTCGCGCTGGACGACCAGGTAGGGTCCGCTGTATAGGGTGGCTGGAAAGGCCTGCGGACGGTGTCGTCGCGGAGGAAAGCGTGCGTGCACGATGCTAGCTCCTTGAACACAAAAGGTGCAGGCTTGCAGTGGTGGGCTCTAGGTGACGGGCGCAAGGCGGCGATGGTGCGTCGGAAGCGGGCGACGAAGTCGGTGGGATCTGACGCCGTAGTGCTGGATGGCAGTGCCGCGAGAAATTCACCTGGGAGACGGAGGGGTTCCCCGTAGACGAGCTCTGCGTCTGAACGGGAGCAGCGTGCAACGAGCAGCAGGGTGAGCATACCGACGCTGCGCTCCAACGGTTAGAGAAGGATTGCTTAACTTCCGAGCTTGGTAGCTTGGGCAAGGTCCATCCAAATAGGTCGCGAAACTTCGGGCGAAAAGCGGTTCAGAAGCTATTGCCAGCGACATCATCATGGGGAGTTATGGGAACTGCGATTGAAGCGCGACTATGTTTGGAGGGAACAAGCACTAATAGTGAAAGACCGAATTTTATGCAAAGGCGAAGCAATCGTTGTGTTGTACAAATGACATTTATTTCCCCAGCAATATTATGCAGGTGCAATGGGGAAAGAATGGATGACAGTCTTTTATTATTGCGACAAATCTTTTTTGTAGCGCTCTCTGCGCACGCCATTATTAGCTATATACTCAGTGCATGCCTTGCGCTGTATGGAAAGGAGCGCTCGTAAAATTCGTCTGTGATGGCGCACCCCCTCACGTGTTTTAGTGTTTTGCACTTGCTTGCGTTCTCTGAATTATTGTGGTGAAAATTTAAGTTGTGCTGTGCGCGAAGTTGTGACGTGCGTTTCATCGTCAGTGAACGTCTTGAGTACAGTGTCCAAGGGGCAGCGGCACGATGCGGATAACATTTAACGCCGAGTGCTTTCCTCGGTACCTGCGGAAACGATGGGCTGTGCAAGGATGCAGTAGCAACACACGTATGCCTGGCGACCCATGTTTTCTAGATAAGAAACAAGGGCAACGGTTTGGAGGACTGTGCCCGCTGGACTTTCATGCGTCAGTAATCCTGTGGCCCGGTTTCCTTCTTGAACACGCAGTGCCTACTTTTATTCGTGTTATCGGTGAGCAGATCGTTAAGTTAGCTATCGCGCTGCAGTTCGCATACCTGCATTCGCATACGTAGCGGTAATTTATCGGAGCATAAGGCAAACAAAACGCATGTAGTGTCCGCACACTTTTAGAGCTTATTCACTTGGTGCTCATTGTGTGCAGTGTAACAAAAATTGAGTTATTGTGACCCTTGAATAAAATATAAGTGTCATAATTCTGGCGTGACTAGGCGTTATTTCTTCTTGTTAGAAGTGAAGAACACAAACTATGTGCACACTGAAGAACCTGCGTATGTCCGTAGCAAATGAGCAACGCTGCAAATATGAAATGTACACTGATGCTTGCTTTATACCATCACAGGAAGATGCTACGAACGCCGAATAAAAGTTTCAAGGATAAGTTTCCTAGTGAAACCGAGGCGAATTGAACGGTAGTACACTTAAAGATCACTATCTAGTCATGAGTCGATATTAGTTTCGCTGGCGTTGACTTGAAGCGCACTAGTAGTGGACTTGCCAGCGATGGCCTTAGCGCGAGTCCTTAGCGATCAGGTGCCTACGAAAACTAATTTGATATCAAATTTCGCGCTAGTGCCAACAAAATGACGTCACTTGTTTACCGGCCATTACGTCACATCCACTTTATTTTCTGTCCCGCCGGAAGTGTTCCCTCCTCACATGGATGGCGCTAAGCCGCATGAGCAGCTGATGAGCCGCCATTTTCTGAACGTATGAGCTTCTATGGAAGCTTCGCTACCAGTTACATTTACCTTGGCTTGGGTTTATAGCCACCGTCGATGACGTAATCCCCCGGTGACGGTGCGGTGGCGCTGTCCCTTATCGGAGGCGTGTTGCAGCATGCGGCCGTGTCACGGCGGACTAGCCAGTGGCGAGGTGGAGGCTGCGCCGGTTTGTGCGCAGTGTGTCGCCACCACGCCACACATGCACTGTCCACGATCCCACAGGGAATTCAAAACCACATTAGGTGCAGAAAGCTTTCCGTCGTAGGGGAAGGTTAGTAAATCGACTGTATGTGCCCCCACCTCCCCGAAGGGAATCGTGAGGAAATGCGAATGCATTTCTTGCGCCGAGAGATTTCGCCTTCACCGACTTCTGCCATCGCCTTGAGAGGTGCCCAGCCAGCGAACGGTCGAGAGTGAGGCGCGAGCGGACGGGAGAGTGGGACGCAGGGAGGAGAGAGCGAACGGCGAGAGAAGGAGCGGCGAAGCACTGCACCTACCCTCTCCTACACTCTCTCGCACCACATGCTCCGGTTGCTAGGGGCGAGGATAAGCGCGCGCGCCCGCAGCTGTTGCTATGGGAGAGCGAGTGAGAGCGGAGAGATAAGACCTGCCGGCGCGCGGACGCCGCCGCGGACAACGCCGGACGCCTCACATAGCCCGACCAAGAAATGCATTCGCATTTAAAAAGTCAGTTTCGCCACTAGGGCGAAGCAATGATTGCGATAGCAAGAAGTTCCTTTGTCACACGAAGGACGACAAGCAGCCCGATACTTGCAGCGCACCACCTCAGCACAAAGAAGGACGCTCAAAAAGGACGCATAGGTATACACAGGACAAGCGTGAACTAACAACTGTCGCAGTTGTTACGTGTTTGTAATTAAGCAATGCGCTGCGAGTGTCACAATGCAGAAGCCGACGCTATTGTTGTTGTTGCCTTTGACATGACTCATACCCACTCAGGGGGGATTGGCCAAGGATTGATTATAGGCACCCGACACTGACCAGAGGGCGCGACGGAACTCTTGTGGGCCGCCTGAAAATTGACGGCACCGACCGCCAGGGATACAAAAGAAAATGAAACGCTCGCTCAACACATCGACGCGCTCAAGTGTCTCCCTTTTGGGCATGTTTTCAACGAACGCCTCCTGAGTGCATCCGTAATCAACCGTGACCGCCCTCCCCCCCACATTAAAAAAAAAGTGCACACGTGCCTTGGCGGGTCCGTTTTTGCTGCGTCTACTCGCTAGGCTATGTAGTAACGTAGTGGCGCGCCTTTTTTTTTTTTTTTTTTGGTGCGTCTACTCGTAAGTGCGTCGGATCTCGTAAACTGCATTGCCGGGTGCCTATATGATACGGGAGCCGAACCATGAGAGTGAAATAACTAGAAGAATAAGGATGGGATGGGGCTCATTCGGCAAGCATTATCAAATCATGAATGGTAGTCTACCACTATCCCTCAAGAGGAAGGTATATAACAGCTGCATCTTACCGGTACTTACCTACGGAGCAGAAACCTGGAGACTTACAAAGAGGGTTCAATTTAAACTGAGGACGACGCAGCGAGCGATGGAAAGGAAAATGATAGGTGTAACCTTAAGAGACAGGAAGACAGCAGAGTGGGTCAGGGAACAAACGGGGGTTAAGGATATCATAGTTGAAATCAAGAAGAAATGGATATGGGCCGGGAACGTAGCACGTCGGCAGGATAACCGCTGGTCATTAAGGGTAACTGACTGGATTGCAAGAGATGGCAAACGCGTGAGGGGGGAGACAGAAAATTAGGTGGGTAGATGAGATTAAGAAGTTTGCAGGTATAACGTGGCAGCAGACAGCACAGGACCGGGTTGATTGGCGAAACATGGGAGAGGGCTTTGCCCTGCAGTGGGCGTAGACAGGCTGATGATAATGATGATGATGATGATGATGATGATACTTGTAGCTAGAGGTGGAGACGAGACGTGAGAAGACGTCGTGAAGGCAGCCGACGTGGCCGTGCCGAACTCTCGCCACTTTATTCGAAAAACTGCCGAAGCGGAGCGGTGGCGGCTGCCTGCGTCCGAACAGCCAGGCGCGAGAGCAGAGCGGGTCAGGGAAGAAACGGGTGTTGAGGATATCATAGTTGAAATCAAGAAGAAGAAATGGACGTGGGCCGGGAACGTAGCACGTCGGCAGGACAACCGCTGGTCATTGAGGGTAACTGAATGGATTCCAAGAGAAGGCAAACGCGTGAGAGGGAGACAGATAATTAGGTGGGCAGATAAGATTAAGAAGTTTGCAGGGATAACGTGGCAGCAGAAAGCACAGGACCAGGTTGGTTGGCGGAACATGGAGAGGCCTTTGCCCTGCAGTGGGCGTAGTCAGGCGGATGATGATGATAAGGACTGAGCAATCATCTGCATATATAAGGTGATGTCATTGATAATAAATTTGTACGATATCGTTTGTGTAGAAGAGGAAAAATGTTGGGTCCAATATACTTCCCTGGGGAACTCCGGATTCAATGGGTATCATCCTGGATTTATGTTTCTTTGTTTAATTCGACATATTGTTGGCGGGAGTTTAAATAGCTTTCAATTAGTTTCAAAGCCGTTCCTCGAAAACCACAGCGTTCAAATCTAAAAAAAATACCAAATGTCATGATCTTAGTTACGAAATTTTGCAGAATAGCTTCCTTTTGAACGAGGAGTGCAGTTTCAGTACTTCGTCTTCTTCTGAAACCTAGTTGAAAGTCAGTAAGGAGGTTGTGCTTTTTAGAAAATTTTTCTATGCGAGCGTTAATGACCTTTTCTAGTCCTCTTGAAAAATAGGCAGCACAGATACGGGTCCATAATTACTTACGTTGTTTTTTCCGCCGCTCTTATAAATCACTGTTACTTTTGCTATTTGCACTCTGCTAGGAAAAACGCCCATCGTGAAGGGCAAATTGTATATGCGAATTAATATCGGTGCAAGTAAATCAATGGCATACTTAATTGGTTCAATTTGAAGGTTATCAGACTATGGTTCTTCTTAGTCACTGAAAGATACTAATTATTTCGCGCATACTCGTTGGATGAAAGAACCCTGTATTTGGTACTCTAGAAATATTATTTGCAGCTTCAGCCAACGCCTCCTCTATTTTATTCAATGCCAGTGCAAACGCTCGCCCCTCAATGGGAGCCGCCGGTCCTCGTTAGTTCAGGGAGTGGTCGTGATGCGACGCCACATGTTGGGTAGGGCTGCTTGCGTCACACGTGCGTCCGAGCGCTCTCGCACGGAGATGCGATAGACGCGTTTTCCCTCTCCAATATCGTGCGTCTGTCCGATTTGTTCCTTCGTGCTCCTTCTTTGTAGCTCGAAGCAATCCCGCCGCCCCCCTCACAGCGCTCGTGAGGCACCTCTTAAAGGCAGCCCATGCACTGCAGCGTCGCAGTGACGCGTCCCCATTGGTTGCCCGCATAGCGCCACGAACGGAGACGCGCTATCTCAAAACACCGAGTCTCTTACAGAGCCAGCGTGACAGCCAAGATAGTGAACACGAGGGATGCAACACGCCGCCCCACGGAACTGCACACAACTGAACAAAAAATTACTTCATATGATTTCCATTGTGAGGCACTGCATCACGGGTGCTCTCCCCCATGAACGCAAAGCACACGCGAAGGCTAGGCGATGGGTGAGAGTAGGAAATGGCTAGAGGAGAGGATGGTGAACGGCTGGAAAGGGCGCATTTGGCCGGCATTGATAAAATAGAGGAGGCGTTGCTTCAGCACAGTATGTAGTGGCACCGATTCCGACAAAAAAGTCGTGGAAACAATCTTCCAGATCTGTTCCTACCACTACCGTATCTCCAATAGTCAGGCTATCAAGTGTTGTGTTGCTTCTTTTGCTGTTGGAAATTTCGTAATGGTTCTTGGTCGCTGTTTCGAGGCAATGTTCGTCAAATGTATGGTAGAAAAACTCATCTATAGCATTTTTTACTATTTTAATAAGCTTATTTCGAAACATTTTATATTCTTTAAGTTCACCGATCCTTCGTGATGAAAGAAAACACTAAAAAACTGTTTTTTTTTTGTTTGATGAGTTGTGGTCGCGCGTTATGCATGGTTTGCGCAGCCTTCTGTGCTTGCAATACGTTTGTAAAGGGAAGGAACCCATGTAATGCAGCTTTAGAATGCTCAAAAAGGCATCGTTACTCATGTTGCTATTAACTATTGCATGTACAGTGAAACTTCACTTGAACGAATTGCAAGTGACCACAGAAAAAAGTTTGTTAAAGTGTGAGGTCGCAGTACTGAAATAGTTATTACATGCGAAGCATGTTATGCTCGGGGCTGTGTCCGTCCCTCCCGCGTCCGGCGTCTCGCGTACCGCGTCCGGTCACTTTCATGAAGTAGGGAAGCACCCACTATGCGAACCAGAACGCTGTAGTACAATAAGGCCGTCAACCACTACCACAGTTACCAGAGTCATAGCCGAGAGCACAAAGTGGCTACTTAGCCATGGCTAGGCATGTGGTGGGTGCAAGCAAACAATAACACGCACTACCAATGGTGTCTGTCGCCCACGTTGACTCCATTCCTTGATCTTCCTTGCATGTGCTTGCGGAGGCTTTGTCCGTCCCGCGTCCCGCGTCCCACACCCCTCTCTCTCCTCTCCTACGCTCCCCCCCTTTCTCTCCTCTAGGAGAGAAAGGGGGGAGCGTCTACCCTCCGGGGGCGCCGCTCTACTCCCCTGAGCGGCGCCCACGTCCCGTTGACTCCATTCCTTGATCATGCTTGCCTGTGTTTGCCGGGGCTTTGTCCGTCCCTTCTTCCCGCGTCCCACACCCTCAGAGTGCGTCCCCCCTCCCCCGTCTCTCTCCTCTCCTACGCTTCCCCTTTCTCTCCTCTAGAAATCCTCTACTCTACGGAGCGGCGCCCGCGTCCCACACCACCACAGCGCATGCGCGTCCCCTCCCCCCTCTCTTTCCTCTATACGGACTCCCCCCCCCTTCCCCCCCCGTTCTCTCCTCTAGGAATCCTCTACTATACGGAGCAGCACGACAGGGGGTTCGACAGCTGCATACTTCGCTGGGGGGCGTCACGGTAGTTCCGCGGTATGAAAATTACGGAGCGCGCGTGCCTCATTCTTCCCCTGTGCAGCGCCCGCGCCGCTGCCGCGAAACGGGAGCGGCGACGTTTCTCCCGCTCAAGCCAGCCATCTCACCGCTGCTTCGCATCCACACATGGTTCCCTTTAGCGGGAGATGGGGAATTTTTTTCGCAACTTGCTATCAGGAGCTAAAGAAAATATCAGTTGTAGAAACGAAATTTAAACCCTTTTATTTGCAGTGCTGCGCATTTGAATGCGAATTTCTGCTTATTTAGCATGTTTTGAAGAATGTAGTAATCTTTTGCAGCACTTGTGTACTTAGAACTGCTGTGGTCGTGAATTGAGTCACTGTATTCAACTCTCATGAACCTTCTCTGGCCCAACACTGTGCTGGGCAGCGAAGGACATCACTTTTTCCTAGTACATCAGTGCTTCTTTAGCTGAAATGTCTTGATGCTTCCTCTACAAGGGTTACTTCCTCCTCCTGTTCTCCTTACTGATGTAGGACACTCGCTACAATCTCTTCTGTAGACAGAGTGGCGCATGTCTCAACGCGAGAGTCATAGTGACAGTCCTCAAAACGCAAAGCACTGCCTCTGCTCAGTTTTAACGCGATAGCGTTAAAGAGCTCGTTTCGCAGAAATTCCGGCGTCGGTGTCGGTTTCGGCGTCGTTGGTTGTGAGCGAAAAATGATCATATTGCCCGTGACCTAAAACTCGAGAAAGATGCATATAAAATAAATAATAAAAATTTCCGGGTTCGAGAGAGGATCGAACCCAGGCAGTCTGCGTGGCAAGCAGGTGTTCTACCACACAGGCACGCGTCTGCTGGGAAATACAGCAAAAATAACTTCCTCTGCTTGGAAATGCAAAGATGCAAATGAAATAAATAATAAAAATTTCCGGGCCCGAGTGAGTTTTGAACCCAGGCCGTCTGCGTGGCAAGCAGGTGTTATACCTCACAGCCACGTGTCTGCTGGGAAATACTATGAAAAGAACTTCCTCTCCTTGGAAATTCAGTGACAATAACTTTCATGCTTTACAAACACACGCGTCCTATATATAGGCGTCACAATACATGTAATATCACTGTAATATTGCGTGGTACAAGCGTACATTGGCATCGGGCGTCAGAACATGTGAATATCACAAAGACATCGTGGTCTAAAGCCAGCCAGCCACCCATTACTAAAGGTACACACGTTACTGCGAGTATTCCCTTAAGACCCCGTAGTGGGGCGTGGAACCGGCACGGCAGCGACGATGCCGCTCACGCTATTTCTACTCTTCTTTCAGGCCAGTGGTTTTCCCTGCGAGTGGCGTCCCCTTCGCCCGTGTGAAGCTCTTGCCGAACATCGCTGCAACATTACTTGGTCTTCTGGCGCTGTCGGAACCGACGGGAGTAGGAACGATACGGATGCAACCCAGGACACCGTGGCAGTGTGCAGCTCAGCTGAACTTGGTTGGTGCGCTGTGCCACCGGTCTACGAACATTGGAAGATCTGCGAGCTTATCACTGAGCTATATAAGGAAGGCGCTGTCACTGACTCGTTGGGGCGTGGAACCGGCACGGCAGCGACGATGCCGCTCACGCTATTTCTACTCTTCTTTCAGGTTAGTGAACCCAAACCATCCTATTTAACAGTTGTCTATGTTTTGCCGGTTCCACCCCAAACGATTTCTTGCGATAAAAAATACTGTAAGCATGGGCGGCAGCCTAAATCTTGTTTCCGTCTTTTGCGATGCTATGCTTTCTACTTTCTCTTGCTTTTTCTGTGCGGAGATGTGGAAATCAACCCGGGTCCCTCTAGCCAGGAAAAGTTACAGCTGCTTCTTGACGGACAGGCAGATATTAAGTTAAAACTTGCAGCCATTGAGGAAACTCAGGCAGAAAATGAGAATGCCATTGATGACCTGAGTAGACGCATTACGTCAATGGAATCCAAGTTGTCTAATTTTGATCAGCTTTCTGCGACAGTAAGAGAGTGTAAAAATGCATGTGATGACCAGCGTCGTCTTATTTCGTCATTGATGGCAAAAGTTGACGATCTTGAAAATCGAAGCCGACGCTGCAATCTCGTGTTTTATGGCGTCACAGAAACTGATACAGCTGAAAGGAGCGCAGATTCTGAGCGTAAAATACTTGAACTCTGTGACTCTATGTTGGGTCTACGCAACTTGTCAATTGAACGTGCGCATCGTCTTGGCAGGTTTCAACCTGGGAAAAATCGTCCTTTAATAGCAAACTTTACTTCATACAAGGAGAAACAGCTGGTACTGGGTAACGCTAAAAAGTTAAAGAACAGCCAGGTTGCAATATCTGAAGACTTTTCCGATGCAGTACGTTCGAAGAGAAACAAGCTGTGGAACTTTGCGAAATCTCGTAGGAAAGATGGCGACAAAGTCAGCCTTCGTTATGACACTTTGCTGTTCAATGGTACGAAGTATGTTTATAATAAAGAGACAAAACAGGTTGTTTCCCTGAAGTGACGTCATCACTGTGAAAATGACGATCTTTCGTTTCTTGTGATAAACTGCCGAAGTATAAAAAATAAAGTTGACGAATTTAGCGCACTTATCGACTTGATTAAACCAACAATATTCTTAGGAACCGAGTCTTGGTTAAGTGGTGATATAGCAGACAATGAGATGTTTCCAGGCAATTACACGTGCTACAGAAAGGACCGAAATTCCAGAGGTGGCGGAGTTTTCATACTAATAGAAAAGAACCTTTCGTCTGTTCAGCTGCCTTTTCAAGTCGGTGAATGTGAGGCTATCTTTTGTCAAATAACGCTTTCTAATAAATGTGCCTTGACTGTATCTAGTTTTTATAGGCCCCCCTGATTCATCGGTTGATATATTACGTCAATTCAGATCTGCAGTTGAAACGATACAGGCCGATAATCTGGTGATAGGTGGTGACTTTAATCTCTCAAATGTCGTATGGAATGATCAAGGTTCGCTAATTACTTATGATGGTCGTTTGGGCCAAGAAATAATGAATATGGTCAGTTTATTTGCGCTGTCTCAAATGGTGTCTGAACCGACAAGGGGAGATAATGTACTAGACCTGCTATTCACAAACCAACCTCATTTGGTGAAATCTACCGTAGTGGCTCCTGGCATTAGCGACCACAGTGTTGTAATCTCTGAAATGAAACTTAAGCATGTAAAATGTGCTAGTAGTGTGCCGAGACGGGTGTATGACTATACGAAAGCTCAGTTAGATCGACTAAACGATGGCTTGGATGCGTATTACGATGTTTTTGCAACAGAAGCGGAGTATAAAAATACACATGAATTGTGGGATTGCTTTAAAGCCAAACTGCTAGATCTTCGTGACCGTTTTATACCATCAAGATTACTTAATGAAAGACAACATAGAAGTAAGCCTTGGTTTTCGAAAGCATTGCGCAGCCTTACACAGAAAAGGCAAAGACTTTACCAGAATTTCCTTCGTGTACCACCAAGTGATAATTCAAAGAAACTGAAAGAAGTTACGAGTGAAATGAAGAGAGAAATTCGCGCAGCCAAGAATGCCTTTATGAGTCTACACAGTTGAGAATTAAGGATGACCCTAAGCAATTCTGGAAACATGTGAAAAGAAATGGCAAAGAAACAACGGCTATTCCATCAATCATAACAAAAGATAGTGTAGTTTCTGAAGACAAAGATAAGGCGGAACATTTCAATCAGTACCTTGCTTCTGTTTTTTCCACTGAGCTGCCAAACAACGATTACGGCCAAAGTGCACCACGTGATCAGATAGCCTCGGTGGGTGACATGGATGGCGTTGTTATCAGTACGCGTGGTATAGAATTGTTGCTCTTAAAACTAAATGTTGGTAAAAGTGGAGGACCTGACGGTTTCACAACTTACTTATTTAAAATTTGCGCACGACCTATAGCTTGTTTTTTGAAAATACTTTTTGAGAAATCTCTGGCGGAAGGTTCCCTGCCCAGCGATTGGAAGATTGGAGCAGTCGTTCCCATCCATAAAGCTGGTCCGCGAAGTTACGTGGGTAATTACCGTCCAATTTCTTTAACTTGTGTAGCATGCAAAGTGTTAGAGCATATTTTAAATTCAAGTATTGTTGCACATATGAATGACTATTCCCTATTTAATCCATTCCAACACGGTTTTAGAAAGACCTTTTCTTGTACAACATAATTAATTGAGTTCACTCATGATATCAGCAGTGCTCTTGACAAGCGACTATCTATCGACTGTTTCTTTCTAGATTTCAGGAAGGCGTTCGACACTGTGTCTCATTCTCTGTTAATTGAAAAATTGCATTACTACAACATTAATACACGAGTTATTGCCTGGATTGTTGAATACCTTAAGATGCGCAAACAATACGTAGTTATGAACGGTTTTGAGTCATCAAAAAGGGACGTCACTTCTGGTGTCCCTCAGGGCTCAGTTTTGGGACCACTTTTGTTTCTTTTATTTATAAACGACATCGGGAAAGGAGTTATGTCACGTATGAAATTGTACGCTGATGACTGTGTTTTATATAGGCCTATTACAAGTGAAGACGATTGTCGCGTTTTGCAATGTGACCTAAATCTCATCAGTCAGTGGTGACGCAAGTGGAATATGACTTTAAATATAGATAAGACTGTTTTCATGTCATTTACCAAGAAAAAGAATGCACGTTTATTTCAGTATACTTTAGATAATGTTCCTTTAGCCCAAGTATATGAATTTAAGTATCTTGGAGTATATTTTACTCATGACTTAAAATGGCATCGTCATGTTGATCACATAGTCGCCAGCGCAGGCAAGTCATTAGGGTTTTTACGGCGTAATGCAAAATCTTTCAATATGGCTACTAAAGAACTCCTGTTCAAAACGTTTGTTAGATCGATTTTAGAATATGCCTGCGAGGTGTGGGACACACCGATGGTAGGTGACAAAGAGCGCATAGAAAAAGTACAAAATTTAGCTGCAAGGTTCGTGACTCAAAACTACACACTTAATTTTAGCGCTACACAAGCGAAGGCGGATCTGAAATGGGAGTCACTAGAAAATCGCAGGACGAAACTTCGTTTAAAACTTTTTCATAATATTTTTTACTCAAAAATTGGCATTGATCGGCAACAGTATATATTAGAACCTTATTATGTATCCACACGGGGCGATCATTCACATAAGGTGCGTGAAATGTTTTGCAACACAGAATCGTTCAGAATGTCGTTTTTTCCAAGAACAATATGGGAGTGGAATAGATTACCTGCTGCTGTAGTTAATGAAATATCAAATGATACGTTTTATGCCTTGTTAACTTAGTGATTTATGACTTCTCGTTATGTGTTTCTCTGCATACTAGTTGTGTATGTTAATTTACTATTGTGCCTACTTTTTCATTTCTACTGTTTGTTGTGATGTGTAAACCCGCTTATATTGTGTTCCCCCCCTCACTGTAATGCCTCTGATGGCGCTGTGAGTATTGCGTAAATAAATAAAAAATAGCAAGTTCGAAAACATTTCACGCGCATAACTGCTCGTGGTTTAAAGCATGCTGCCCATTACATAGTATGCACTAAGTGATTGAAGTACGCACTAGGGACAGGATATCGCTATCGCGTTCAACTCTTAAAGGCGAAGCTTAAGGGTTCCCCAATTTTGTTTCAGACTGTTTCTGATCAGACGTGAGATGCGTCGGATCGTGTCATAAAGCATGTTCGTAAAGCTGAAATGCCCTCCGCACAAATTTTGTTTAGCTGGAATGCGTTAGCATTGGGTGCAGTGGAACTTCGGCGGGGGGATGTTAAAAAATCAGAAGATGCTTGAGCTTAACCTTCAAGAGCAGATCCCAATAGCGTAATTGGGTCTCGCGCGCATCGCCTTCTGAACTGCTAGCCTGCTTCTATTCTCGGTGCATGCCTCAACCGTGCCGTAAGTAAACGAACGACTGCGCGCGGAACATTGGCCGTTTCAAAGTATTATTGAATGACAACTGTTAGCACAGTTGTTAAGTGCCCACTACGCCATAATTTCTTTTGCGAATCAGCGAAAGGCCCACTGCGCGCCCGGGCAACACGCGAACATACGCAGCTGTTCACTTTGTTGGTGGAGTGGCAATAACGCGCTGGAGTGGCAATAACGTCCTCAAACAATTTTGCTATAACAAGAGTAAGAGTTCTGTGGCGGGACTCAAATTCTTTAAAATTTCAATATTCAGGTCACCCGATATTGCAAGGCGCCATTCGCACTCATTAGCACTTGAAAGCAGTAAAAAAAGCTTAAGACCATGGCAACATCACCAGCTGGAGGTCTGTACAACACGGCAAACACGCTCCTACCCCGTTTAATGCAGATGATTTGGAAAGCCGACCGCTCCTTGCACGTGCTGCGGTTATCAGTCGGCGCTCCGTGGAGACAGTCCATGTAGTGCTCTTGCTTTTTTTATTATATGCATGGTCGTTTTGTCTGCCGCGCGGCGTGCGTCATCGCGCCAATTTTAAGCGTTGAATGTCCGCACGCCACGTGGAGTGAGAAATGGTGCACTAAAAGCGATGTTCCACATTCATCGGTATGAGAAGTAGGAAAATTGTAGAAGTGGTGGTGCATAATGCCGATCGTCCTAGAAAGTATACTGATAATTTTGTTCACATGATCATCCCATGTCATGCTTTGTGAAAAATGCACGCCTTATGATTTGAAGCTTTTTACAACGAGTTTAAGAGCTATTTCACTAAATCATGGGAAACATGTCTTCTGTTTAACGTAGGTGAAATAAATCAGCCTTAGATTTACTTGTGTTCAGTTTTAGGGAGTTTACGCGAGTTATGCGTTGATTTCAGACAGCGCGTTGTTCGCTCGTGTACCTAAGTCACTGCTACATTTGATTTATAAAAATACCCGCATACCATGAGGCTATACATATTGCCACAGAAAACTGAGTTTTCCTGAAGTGTTCCATTTCATATTGACGCCGTTGCGACGGGTGAGGTTGGCTGCAGTGCATCGACCGGCCCTACTTGCTCACAAGCTTCGACCGAGCGGCCAACACGCGTGAAGACGGCGTTCGAAGATGTCGCTCGCGCGAACTAAGGACTTTTGGTTCTTTCAGAACTGCTGTGTAAATCTGGCTTTGGGCACAAGTTCACCCCTTATTAAATAGTGTAAATAGACTATCCTTGTAGTGGGATTGTTAAATCTTCTGGTGGAGGTGCTGGGTAGATGATTCCGAGCCCCACACGAGAGCGAAGTCCAAGCCCTGACCAACCGGAAGCCGTGGAACTTACGCCGGTGCACCAAAGGGCCAGCCGCCGTATTCGAGGTGATTCACCAGAATTCGGACCACTTCCCTCTGTGTCAAGGTCATCGGCGACGGAGACAAGCGACACCACCACCATGACCAGCCAAGTTACACCGGCACAGCTCATCGTAAGCCAACCAGTCATACCAAAGGTGTTCCATGGTGACCCGTTCGAGGACGCCGAAGATTGGTTGGATCATTTCGAGAGAGTGGCAAATATAAGCCAATGGAACGAAGAACGCAAGTTGCGCAACGTCTACGTTGCTTTGGAAGACACAGCGCGAGTGTGGTCCGAAAACCACGAGGCATCTCTGACGTCATGGCAAGAGTTTCGGCGGCAGCTACTGTGCACGTTTGGTAACAGTGATCGCCGGGAAAAAGCAGAAGCAGCTCTCCGTACACGTAATAAACGCACGAACGAGACGGTTGCGATGTACATAGAAGACATGTCCCGCCTGTTCAAGCGAGCTGATCCTAGCATGACGGAAGACAAGAAGATGCGTCATCTCATGCATGGGGTAAAGCAAGAGCTTTTTGCGGGACTCGTTCGCAATCCGCCGCGCACTGTTGCTGAGTTTCGGTCGGAAGCAACAACCATCGAAACGATGCTGCAGCAGAGAGCTCGGCAGTACAATCGCGACGTAGCCTGTGTATCAGCAGGAGTCTACTCAGCAGGCGTTGCGGATAATCTGGATACTCTGCGGGAGCTCGTCCGGTCGGTAGTCAGGGAGGAACTACGCAAGCTGCAGTCACCCGATATCTCACCGGAGCTGTCTATTGCTGATCTCGTCCGAGAAGAAATTCGGCAGGCCGTGCGGGAGCCGCAGAGTGATGCACCACCAACACGACGTGGGGTAACTTACTCTGAGGTGCTAAGGCGACCTGCTCTCCACTGTGCCCCCTATCGACACGCCAAGCACATACGTACCGACAACACGCAGTCCACCCCATATCGTAGAGGCAGCACGCAGTGCACCTCGTGCGACAGAGACAAGGCCTCGGATAAGCGATGTATGGCGGGATGCCGAACGTAGGCCCCTCTGCTTCCACTGTGGAGAGGCTGATCACCTGTACTGGTTTTGCCGATACCGTCAAGCAGGTCTTAGGGGATTTGCCATCAACGCACCGTGTCCGCGAAACGGCGAGAGACCGTCCGACATCGAAGAATACCTGTGCTCGCGTCAGAACTTCGACCTGCCTCGGTGTCATCCGCGCTCACAATCCCTATACGCCACCGCTCGCCAAGCCCACGTCCCTTCCCAAGCACGCCTAGGCATCGTTCGCATAGCCCAAACCCGGGAAACTGAAGAGGGCGACCTGTGGAGGCGAGGCCGCTGGTGACCAGAGATGTGAAGATACTCCACTACGATACCAGCGTGACGACGACTGTTTCCAGGTAAAAAAGTGCAGTAGTGAGAAAATAACTTCAGACTTGCCGCTGGTTATTGACGGACTAGAGCTCAATGCTTTAATCGATACCGGTGCGGATTACTCTGTTATAAGTTACGACTTAGCGAGGAAGCTAAAGAAAGTTTTGACCGAATGGAATGGACCTCATGTACGCAGGGCAGGCGGTCACCTTATAACACCTCTCGGCAGATGCGCCGCAAGAGTTGGAATACGGGGCTTCACATACGTCGGTGACTTTGTTGTCCTACCCGTGTGTTCGAGGGAAGTTATACTGGGCATGGATTTCCTACAAGATAATGGTGCTATTATCAACTTACAGAGGTCAAGCGCGTCATTTTCGACGGATGACGCTATAAAGCTAGCAGAAATAGATCAGCCATGCAGCACTCCACTGCACGTCGTCGATGAGGATGTGACAGTACCGCCACGGAGCAGTGTAATGGTTCTTGTCAGCAATGAGAAATTTAGCGACTACGAAGGTTTGGCTGACAGCAATATGGATGTGTTCTTGAAAAGAGGCGTTTGTGTGGCACGAGGGATTATCAAGCTGCGAAACGGGTGCGCAGATATCCTCCTGACAAATTTCGGCAACGAATTTCAGCACATCGCGAAGGGGACAACCATAGCCTTTCTCCATGAGTTCTGTGCAGCGACAGAAATATGCAGTCTTGAAGTAAAGTAAACGGATATGAAACCAACACCTGATGTCTGCGACGTAATATCTGTCAATTCCAACCTTTCAGCGGTTCAACGTCAACAGCAATACGACCTCGTACGGGAATTTGACAACTGCTTCTCCAATAGCTCAAAGGTCCGGCGCACGGGCATTGCAAAACACAGGACCATAACGGACGAGACAACCAGGCCGGTATGCCAGCACCCGTATCGTGTTTCGCCAAAGGAGAGGGAGGTTATCAAGAATCAGGTACGGGAGATGCTTGAAGATGATGTTATCCAGCCTTCTAACAGTCCGTGGGCATCTCCCGTGGTGCTTAACACGCTACGGTTTTGTGTCAACTACCGGAAATTGAATGCTGTGACAAAACGGGATGTATACCCCCCTTCCGCGTATCGACGACACGTTAGATCGGCTTCGATGCGCAAGTTTTTCTCCTCACTAGATCTGAAAAGCGGATATTGGCAAATCGAAGTTGATGAAAGCGATCGTGAGAAGACTGTTTTTGTTACTCCGGATGGACTATGAATTTAAGGCTCTCCCATTTGGTCTCTGTTGTGCGCCGGCAACGTTCCAGCGCATGATGGACACTGTGCTTTCCGGATTGAAGTGGGAGTGTTGTTTAGTGTACCTTGACGACGTGGTCATCTTCGCCGCTACATTTGAGGAGCACATGAACGTCTGCGGTCAGTGTTAGAGGTGGTCCGTTCAGCAGATTTGACAATCAAACCAGAGAAATGCCAATTTGGTTCTGAAGAACTACGACTCCTTGGGCACGTCGTCAGCGTTCAAGGTGTTCGCCCTGATCCCGATAAGTCAGCCGCCGTCACCAGGTTTCCGGTACCAACAGACAAAAAGTCAGTACGGAGATTTCTTGGTCTATGTAATTATTACAGGCGATTTGTCAGAAATTTCTCGAAGATCGCAGAACCCTTAACGAAGCTTACGAGAGATGATGTGCCCTTCCAATGGCAAAACGAGCAACAAAGCGCCTTCGAGGAATTAAGAAAACGACTGGAAAAGCCCCCCAATTCTTGCCCATTTTGACGAGACAACTGACACGGAAATACACACAGACGCCAGTAACATAGGCATTGGATGCATTCTAATACAGTGGAAGAATGGCGAAGAGAAGGTCATAGCTTACGCCAGCCGGACTCTATCGAAAGCGGGGACCAACTATTCAGCCACGGAAAAAGAATGCCATCCCGTCATCTGGGCAATCAGTAAATTCCGGCCGTACCTATACGGTAGACCTTTCAAGGCAGTCAGCGATCACCATGCCCTTTGCTGGCTGGCGAACCTCAAAGACCCATCTGGACGGTTGGCAAGGTGGAGCCTCAGACTGCAGGAATATGACATAACTGTGGTATACCGATCTGGAAGGAAGCATACCGATGCTGACTGTTTGTCACGGGCGCCTGCAGAGACAGCATTATCAGAAAACGAGGACTTTCCATTCCTATGCATTGTTGAGACTACGCAAATAGCCGAATATCAACGCGTAGACGAGTTGCTCCCGCTCATTCAACACCTGGAAAGAGTCAACGTACGAATACCCCGCATATTTTCAGCATCGTTCTGCCTCCGAGAAACTGTGCTCTACAAGAGAAACTTTAAACCGAATCGTGAAAAGTTTTTGCTTGTCGTTCCTGCAACTATGCGGCAAGAAATACTACGAGCGTGCCACGATGAGCCCACATCTGGACATTTGGGCGTGAGTCGAACCTTCGCTAGAATCAGTCTGCATTATTATTGGCCTAAGCTATTAGCTTCAGTACAGCACTACGTTAAGACAGGCCGCGAGTGCCAAAGACGAAGAACACCAAGAATTAAACCGGCGGGCCTTCTACAACCTACCCAACAAACCACACCAGCTCCTTTGGATCTCCCGAAATGGCCAGAATGTGGAGCTCCCAAATTTATGTTTCTTAAAAATTGTCAAAACGTGTTTTCTGGATATAAACAAACAACTAAAAAGTTACTGGGCACCAAAAAGAGCCCCAGAAAGTCATTGCGGGACGAACCATTTTCATAAAAACGCCATCAAAACAAAACAGCCTGCACTGATCCCCGAAATGCCCTTGAGGGAGCAAAACACTTGTGTGAAAAAAAAAAAAACTGAGAAGAAAAGCCGCGCATGCGCACTTGCTGTTGGCTTCGCGCATGCGCGCTTTGTGACGCGCTCGGTCTTCTTGTCTGCCGTCTTTGTGCAGCCGTGGTTTTTCATTGGGTTTCTGTGCTCCATTGCGTGCTCTGTGGATTCGTGTGGTATCGCACATGTCATCGTCAAAATTACAGGATTTTTGTGGATTTGCATCACTACAGAAGGTATGTACGACCATCTCGATGCGACGAAGTTGCAATCGGATATTTATGTTGTGCGTGAAAGTGGTGTAAGTTCAATAGTGCGTGGGAGCGCAAAGTTTTGAGTTCACGGCTGCTGTCTTTGTTTCCTTTCCACTAGGATGAGTCGAAAGAAAGCGTGGGCGCGACGAAAACCTAAGAACCCGTTTGAGATTATTCGTGACATAATTCGCTTGTTTTAGACCGTAGCAATGGAAAAATTTTGCCTTGCCTTGAGCTTTGCTCCGAAACAGTACATGTTTTCCACACGTGCTAATGAGATTCTTCTCGCATCTCGTGTATTTTTTGCATGTGAGAAAGCTTTTAAAATATTATTATATACGCGAAATGTAAACTAGAAGAAATATAATGATCGCGTTCATATCTTGGTTTCTGCTTACACGTATGTACGAGTATAAGGGATAATGCCGACTTCATGCTCTGACTAAAGATACAGGAATTATTCTGTCTTTCCCGTCTTTTATGCACAATTCATGATGTCCTCAGGCTGTTCACGTGCATGACGCCACGAAGAAATAACCTCTGGATTGCTCCATATATGAGGGTAGTGAATTCTCCTACTTCGCTTTGCCATGTAGTCGCACCCTCGTTATGCCTTGCCTTGCGTCGCTATCGTGTGCGATCAACTGATTTCACTTCGTTTAGTGTGTTCTTGGCTGCTCAAGAGGGGAAAGCAGCATGTAGTCGAACAGCACAAAATAACTGATAGGCTCAAGGTTTAGTGCTGATATTGTCCACGTGTTATATGCGGAAATAACTCGCGAGGAAGAGATAGCGCCTGTACGAAGGGTAATGAAGGCGAGAAAAAAAAGACACTCTCTGCTTTGAACTCGTAGTGGATTATGGGCCCATTAAATTAAGGCAATTCAGCCGACAAAACTGTCCCGAAGTGTTTTGAGTTTGGCCCAGGGTATTTGCACCGAATGTTTAACTATTCATGTAATAAATTTATTATACTTGTTCATGCACTTAGAGAAAGGTATATATGGGCTGATTAACTCGAAAAACAATTTTTATGAGCGGTAAAAGTGCACTGGATACGATCACACAACGAAGGACCACACACGCAGACACATGGCGCTACTTTCAACAGTTTGTTTTGTGATCCCCATAGGCGTGCGCACGGGGGGGTGGGCAGGAGAGGCTTCCCCCTTGAGTCACCTAAGAGGGGGGGGGGGGGGCGTAAAGTCTGCCCCATACATTGCCTTAATAGGGAGAGGGGCGCTGCAACGAACCTTCGCCCCCCTTCCCCCCCCCCCCCCTTAAGGGCAACCCTGCCCCCGCTTATGGTGATCCTTAACCCACTTATTAGCACATCTGCTGCGTAGAATAACAAAATATCAATAGGCAACATCAGGAACACCACGAAAATCGCATTAATTTTCTGTCAGCGCGATAGACGGCTTTTCAATCCCCATTGCTCATATAATCTCGCGTGTAAGTTGATTCCTAATTCTCCCCACAATTATGCACGTGTTGAACAAAGAACTTCTTACAATGCATTGCTAGGAATCCACCTGCCACGTTTCTAGTATTGTAATGGTGTTCACGCAGCCGATCACTCTGTCAGCGAGTGTGTTGTCTGCCGCTATCTTGTGGTCGCAGCTAGTCGTAGCCACAGTGGACAAATCGGTCGCAGCCTGAATGACCGGCTGCGTGAAGACCATTAGAATGCTGGAAACGTGGCAGATGGTTTCCTAGAAATGCATTGTAAGAAGTGCGGTTGCCTTCCTTTGTTCAACACGTCCAGACTTGTGGGAAGAAATAGGAATGAGCTTACACGCGGGATTATAGAAGCGGGGGAGCTGGAAAAGATGGGTGACAAGCGCATTAGCATGCCGTCTTTCGCGCTGACACAAAAAAGAATTTGATTTTCTCGTTGTCCGTCATGTTGCGTAGTAATGTTCTGTTACTTCTGCGCAACAGACGTGCTCATCTTTTGCTATATAAGTAATGATGGGATCACAAAATAAACTGTGGAAAGGAGCGCTGTATATGTGTGCGCGTGCGCTCCTTCGTTGTGTGATGGTCTCAAGGGTGCTTTTATCGTTCAAAGAAACGGACTACCAACGTGCCCAGATTACCCCCCGTGGTCGGAAATTAACCCATTTTCAGAAGCTGACTCTCCATGTATGCTTCTGCGAAATACGCGCTATGTGATGACATTGTGTGTGATGTACCAACAAACCCACTTTGCAACAGCAGCAATGACCCATATTGATTTTGTGAAATATGACATAAAAATACTGCAAACTGCTTAATTAAGAGTCAACATTCATGACTTATGTTCTAGCCTCGAATTGTTGTGCACCTTAATAATTAGTAAGAACTACCATCATACCGTGCTAGTCAAGCAGCGCACTCAAAAGAACGAAGAAGAAAGAGGCAAGAAAAACTCCTCACTTGCTGCATTTCCTACGACTATCGTGGTTTTTTTTTGTGTCTCTCTATTGAGGTTAGGCTGTGGTACACAATTAAAAGGAAGTGACATTTGATGTCAAGTTTTAGAACACTGTTTAAAAAAAAATGTGCTTAGGCTGCAGTTACTTTACGTAAGCTGTACTCATTCTCTTGTATATTCGTTTTGTATATGTGGCAGGCGGCACATGAGTTTCGAGGACAGGGCGCACGCGGAAGGGTACACACAGTGTTAACAATGCCGTAGGTGTCTCAAGGTTGCGTTCTGTGGTTCTGCTTTCTTTCAGATATTTAAAAACAGAGAAAGATGAGAAAACCTTGCAATGAGGATTCTTCTTTTTGGGCTAGATTGCACAAGATCAGCTGAAAATGAATCATTTCTGTATTTACATAGTTATTTATGCCAATTCTCAAGGCCATGGGCATTTATTAAAATGTATATTTTTGCAATGAGTGTAATCAGTTTTAAAAGTAAACCTCGTTTACTTAGCACAAATGTCACAAACACGCATTACTACAACGAAGCGCATTTTTTGTGCGCAGCATTTACAGGTGTAAGTGCACCTGCAAACCAAATTTTGTGTACTTAAATCCAGTGGTGTAGCCAAATGCAGGAGTGCTACGGTGCATTGTATTCACCGGTGTGCCACTCCCGCCCATGCATGGCTACACCACTGGATTTAGGTGCATGAAATTTGGCTGGCATGTGCATTTAGATGTCGAGATGCCACACACAAAAAACCACTTCGTCATTATGAATAGAAGCCGAGATATTAATGAGAAACCCTTATTTCGAGGTCTCTGGGATGACGCCAAAGTTGGAAATTTCTGGTTGCTAAATCGTACTCGGGACGTTTTTTGGCGCTGTAGGGTTTTTCTGGGAAGTAGTATATGTCCCACGAAAACATTTTGCGACATTTTCGGGAGGTTGGTGGTTTGTTGGGTATATATCCACCGCAAGCGCCATTCCAACAAGTTGGCATGGACCTCCTCGGACCCTTCCCAACCTCTACACTCGGCGAGAAATGGATCATTGTGGCGACTGATTGTCTAACCAGGTACGCTGAAACAGACTCCTTGCACCGTGGATCGGCGGCTGAAGTTGCTCAGTTTTTTGTACACAACATAGTTCTCCGGCATGGCGCTCCAACTACTGTCATCACTGATCGCGGAACGGCCTTCACGGCGGAACTTACGCAGTGCCTGCTGAACATGACTCATACTGTTCATAGGAAAACCACCGCGTATCATCCTCAAAGCAATGGTGTGTCTGAGCGGCTGAACAGAACTCTAGCAGACATGATATATATGTACGTCGATGTTGAGCATAAGAAGTGGGACGAAATTTTACCCTACGTCACCTTCGACTATAACACCGCCGTACAAGAGACCACCAAGATTACCCCGTTTCAACTAGTTTACGGTCATGCAATTACCACAACACTGGATGCCATGTTACCGATAGACCAAGATGACTACCCCCTCGATCTTGACAACTTTCTCCAAAGAGTGGAAGAAGCCCGCCAGTTAGCAATGTACCGAATGTGTCACCAACAGCAAACCGACGCAGACCGCTACAACAGCCGACGATGGGAAACGCGGTACAACATTCGGGACAAAGTATGGATATGGACCCCAGTACGACGACTTGGCCTGTCCGAAAAGCTTATTTCCCGATATTTTGGCCCCTATCAAGTAGTCCAGTGACTCAGTGACCTGGTCTATGAAGTCAAGTCTGCAGGACACGCGTATTCGAGACGACGCAACGTGACGGAGCGCGTACACATTGTACGCATGAAGCCATATTACGACAGACACGAAGACTAGCCACACCGACCACCCACTGTATACTACAACTTCATTCCTCCGAGCCCACCCGCAAAAGAAACTCGGCACGCGGCCTCTTAGTACGCATCGGGGCGATGCGCCTTGAGAGCCACAGAAAATGCCACAGAAAACTGAGTTTTCCTGAAGTGTTCCATTTCATATTGACGCCGTTGCGACGGGTGAGGTTGGCCGCAGTGCACCGACCGGCCTTACTTGCTCACGAGCTTCGAACGAGCGGCCAACACGCGTGAAGAAGAGAAAGACGGCGTTCGAAGGAGTGGCTCGCGCGAAATAAGGACTTTTGATTCTTTCAGAACTGCTGTGTTTCTCTGGCTTTGGGCACAAGTTCGCCCCTTAATAAATAGTGTAAATAGACTATCCTTGTAGTGAGATCGTTACAATATAATGGCCTGATAATCAATGCAGACTATCTCACTAATATAAAGTATAAACAGACACGGTCCCAGGGTGCTTCCTTGCGGGCCACCTGCTTTAATTGTGGAGAGAGAGAGAGAGAGAGAGAAAATGACATTATTTGATGATCCGGCGGACGACAATCCTTCAATGACAACAAATTGAGTGCAGTGTTGCAAGTAAGAAGTGATCAATGACAAGTGCAAGTAAGATGTCTGTTCCCTCAATGACAACGCATTGACTGCGGTGTTGCGGTAAGACGTGATTAGGGCGTGCTTCAAGAAGCGTTGTGCGCGCGCCTTTACCGACGCTGCGCTGTGCTGCCCAAAGACGCGTCACTCCGTTTTTAACGATCGGAGAAAGCATCGAAGTAAACACAGATGGGCAGGGAGGGATAAGAAAAGTTGTGGTTGATCCCTCTGATATAGGAATCGGTATAATACACGAAAGTGAAACATGTCTTCACAGAAGTACTTGAATGTTTATTGCTCATTGATATATAAAAATTGAAGGACACTTTGTACATTCCAAAGTGTGTTCGGCGAAAGCGTGTGGCCATTCCACTGATTATGCCATATCTTTTTTTCTTTTACACTCTCAGTGGGATAAGACACAAACCGAATGGGTGCGTGTTTTCTTCTTTAATTTTTTACCGCGAATCGCAGCGAGACGCGAGACTCATCATCCTCCGTTCGCATGCGTTAGTATTTTCTCGCGCTTTGCGCGTCGTGCAAACGCCATCCGCGTTCCAGCTCTTTAAATTGACGGACCCTTTGTAAATTGGAAAGTGTATTCTGTGAACGCCTGGGTCCATTGAGACGGCGTCGGTCAGAATGATTGCAAACTCTGGGCACAGCGACGCTACGCAAGCAAAGCGCAAGCGCTATAGAGTCCGACGCGACCGGCGTCCGTCTGCGCATCCCGGCGGCCACCTGGCTCCGTGCCAGAGCTCGGACGGACGGACGGACGGACGGACGGACATGGACGGATGGACGGACGGATGGACGGATGGACAGACGGATGGACAGAGGGATGGATGGACGGACGGACGAACAGACAGACAGACGTACGGACAGACGGACGGACGGACGCCGGACGGACACCGGACGGACACCGGACGGACGTGAGCATGAGACATTAAAGGCTTTCGCCTTAAAGATTACACCATCTCCCGCTAAAGGGAACCATGTGTAGATGCGAAGCAGAGGGCGCTAACGCTTACACTGGCGGCGGCGTTGACGCTGGCTCTCATCGCAGCGTTGCACAGGAGAGAAACCTGGGGCGCGATTCTCGCGGTGTCCACCTAGTGGACATGTCCACTTCGGCGGAGTGCATTCAGTTACTGGAAAAAGCAGCGAGCCGTGACGTCATGGCGCTCTTGACCACGTCGACGCACCGAACGCGCCAGTACATTCCCAGCATAAAGAGAAAGAAAGTGGACGAAATATACAGTAACAGGACTCTTAAACAAACATGACAAGTCCGAACTTGAGTATGAACGTGTTGATATGTTTGAAGAACGATGCAAGGAATGCGTACCGACCTTCCAGGTGCGTCAGGCGGGCGGCCGCGTTAAACCTAATTCCAGGGCTAACGTGATTAGAGTTCATGCACGGCCTCAGAGATGTACGTCCAACAGCGGATCTCTGGGGGGCAGCATTCGTTGCGGCGAAACGCATTCCGTCTTTCTCATTTGTGTCGAGAGTAGTGAAAGCTGCGTGTCGTCAAAATGACGTTGCGGAAGAAAGACCGGAAACAGGCGGCGCGCTGCTCGCCGAGCTTAGCCAATCAGTGGAGGCCGAAGTGGACATGTCCACTAAGTGGACACCGCGAGAATAGCTCCCCTGGGGGGGGCGCAAAGCACGCAGTGATGGACCGCGGTGTTTCCTACTGGAACATCCCAATCGCTGCTAATGGGCAATGAGAGACAGAGACTCGGACTGGACACAGAGACCCGCAGTCCGCTTTTAGTTAACGCGCACGCTGCGAATTTTTGATCGTTCGACAACGCACGGGAGAAATCTCCCACCGGCACCACCTTGCAGGTCAAGATCCATTGCCATATATAGGGGGTGGCCAGTGAACGGTTGTGCAGCGCGAGCAGTCGGTTTTTTCAACCAAGAAACTCGCTAGCAGACGCTGCCTGCGTCGGCGTCGCGAGGAGAGAGAGGGGGGAGCGTAGAGAGGGGAAGACGCGCATGCGCAGTGGGGGGTGTGGACGCCGCGGGCAGGGATGCCTAGAGGAGAGAGGGGGGAGCGTAGGAGGGGAAAAAGGGGGGAGCGTAGGATGGAGAGAGGAAGGGGACGCGCATGCGCAGTGAGGGTGTGGCCTCCGCGGGGAGGGATGCCTAGAAGAGAGAGAGGTGGAGAGGAGGTTTTTATTTTTATTTTTTTTGTGTGTTGGCACATGCGCAGTGGGGGGTGTGGACGGACGGACACCGGACGGACGGACGGACGGACGCCGGACGGACACCGGACGGACGTGAGCATGAGACATTAAAGGCTTTCGCCTTAATATCTGTTGGTGTTTAGTGGCTACAGCACCCTTAAACGTTGATGCACCCATGTTGGCGCGTGGTGACAACCTCCATCACGATAACCAACGACTCGCGACCGGGATGAGAGAGAGAGAAACAACTTTATTAACGGCACAGCGAGGTCGTTGAACTTAGTTTGCCGGTGGTTCGAATGGTGGTGACCAGTAGCTCGCCACTACCTTTTCGTCCCAGTTAATAACTGCTGTCTGAGTATGTGGTTCATTTGAAGACAGGAGATAAATTTTTTGGAAACACTGCATTGCACGCGCCGGAGCATCGCGCAAATCACACATGAACCACAGGTGTTCGCAAACCGTGGAACAGGTTTTCACTAAATCGGTTTGTGAACTCATGGTCCGCTGCAGCGAAGGGTGCATAATTTAAGGGTCCGCGACCGTCCTGTAGGTGTGCTTGGCATGCGCCGTCGTGATACCGAGCAGCGTCCGGCTGGTGGGTCGCTTCGGCGAAAGAACGATCATTTCGGTCCTGCTTCGGTGAGTGTAAGGCAACCAGTTGGGTTACGATGCGCTGAACTTCGGAAACGCGAGAAGCAGAGTTCTCAGCTTGAGCCGTGAACGCGCGAAGGCCTCCCGCTCCCCCCCTGGCGTGTTCCTCGCTGCACCAAACTGCGCGACATTCGCCCGTCGACGCCGTTGTCTTTCGGGGGCGCTGAATGCAGCAGTTCTCGTAGTCGGTGCCGTCGCACTCCTATCAGTAGACGGCGGAGAAACACGGTCAGGGCATATGGAAGCTGCGCATGTTAGCTCAACGTGAAAGGCAAAGCACGTAACTGCGTCGTCACCGAGTCATGGTGTAAGATATAAAGTCTTTAGGTGGGGACACTTCTCGGCTTGCTTGCAAGACGCGATCGACCAGATAAAGTAACAACGGCGCGCGTCCGTAGGTCCGCTGACGGCAGCGGGTATCTATCGGCGGGCAGACGCAACTCAAAGAGAGAACATGCTTTCTGCATCGTTGCTATAGCAGCCGACGTGTTCGGCGGCAACGCGGGCCTCCACTGCATGTCCCGTTTTCTGCGCGCGCGGGACGCGGTATGCGTTTCCAACTTTAGTTGCTGGCGTGTCCTAGCCGCGTTCGCTCTCTAGGCAATTCAGATTTCCCGCGAAGCGCCAGTTGCTACGGGAACGCATTTTTGTCTTGATGTTGCGTCATTCCGCCGATAGGTATCCGCTGCCGTCAGCGGTCCGACGGACGCTCGGTGTTGTTACTTTATCTGGTCGATCGCGTCTCGCGAGTGTCCTCACCTAAATAGTATATATCTTACACCGTGCACCGAGTCAAATCAGCGCGTATGGCGCGCCGCAGTTACCTCTGCTCGTGGCCTCCGAAATTAGCTGCAGAAACATCGGAGGTGACTGCGGAGGCCACGCTCCAATGTGCTGAGTAGGGCCAACGCTACCTAGGTGGCGTTGGTAGGGTGCATTGATGCCAGCGTCCGTTCGAATGCTGGTGTCGAGGCTCCGTAGTACAGTGTACTAGAAGAGGGCATTGGGCTTACTCTCCGGCGCAGGCTATGTGGCGGGGTGGCTCCACGAACGTCGCCAGTGTGTGCTTCTCTCTTCGCCCAGGCGGCGGCGCTGGCATCGCCATCAATAGTAGTTGGGAGGAGCGTTGCCTGAGAGAGCCGGCTAGCTCTTGCAGGCGCTGCGCCGTGCTCCCGACCGGGCTGCAGAAATTAGGCGCCTTTTTCGTTCTTCGAACCACAACCACCACCAGCAGTTGTCGAGACACGTTTCATGGCTGTGGACATTATCGCGCCAACTTTTTTTTTTCCGGTAGCGTTTAGCCGTACGCAGCACTCGAGAGATTAGTATGCTTTTTAGTGCCTGAGCCATGCCGCAACATCGGCAAAATCACTGCTACGCACCTGGATGCCAATACAGGCTACGTGTACGTCAAGGTTGGGCCGAATCTGTCGTTGTTTGGGGTCCCGAAGGATCAGAGCAAGCGTAAAGATCGAGAAGAGAACCTGCACAGAGGGACAAGCCCCTGGAAGACAGCGCAGTGTGCGAGCTTCATTTCGAGCCACGTTATGTGCTTAGAGACTATGTGCACAATATCGAGGGAAAAGAAGTGCGGGTACCTCGTGGGCAGGACCGTAAATGGAGAGGGGGTTGAGGGGGTCTGACACCCCCCCGTAATCTTTTAATGCGTTAACTTTTCGTGTGATACTAAAGTATTTACACGCCTTTACATCGACCACCAGTGGCCGAAGTTTGCCGTTCTACACAAAAATACCCCTCGAAAAAGATTCCTGGGTACGGCCCTGCTCGTGGCCGCACCCATTCTCCGCGCCTATGCTGTGCCGACGATCCTTCCCAATCTGCCAACGCATCTTAGTAAGGAGCCTACGCAAGAGAGGACCGTTCGTATAAGGAAGAGATATGAAACTTCAGACGGACAGTAAAATCCCGAATTCTGTCCTTCCGACAATGCGGTGTCTGCCGTTTGCTCACACCGACGACGCTGTTGATGCAGGCTGTGAATGATGCCCGAAATCGTCTACATCTTCCCCATCTGATGATATAACTCGGTTTTATTTCTTAGAAGTGCCCTCACCGTACTGCAGTGGCGTAGCCAAGGGGTGGCACACCAGGCCCGTGCCCCCCCCTCCCCCCCTTCCCCCGAAAAAAATTCTACGTATATGTCCCTGCCATACTGGAGCAAGCACAATTTTCCTGACCCCGTCGGTGTCGTATACCGCGCGGCCGTGTTGACCGCTAATGCCGAAGGGCTCTCCGAGAAAGTGGTTGCAGTGTGCCCGCTGCTACCCTCACAGCAAAAGTAATTTTTTTTTACGTTGTCACACGTCTTCATTTTGATGTGAAAGGACTGAACAGTGACAAAGCAGGAAAGCGGCAGAGGGCCAAGAAACTGAAGGTGAGTCGTTAAACATGAAGTGAATAAAGTGCATCAATGGCTGGATGCTGTACTTCAGTTCTTGCAAATAAGAGCTTCGTGTCAGAAACACGAGCTTCGTGTGTATCTTAATTTCGTTTACCATTATGGCACTGTAAATATTCATAACAGACGTGTAACTGCATAATGATGGTTAATAATAACCCCCCACAAAACTACTGTCTCGGTCATGTGCAACAACCAAAGTGGAACGAAAAATATTTAAGCTACAACTTCATTTTAGCATAGCAAAGGCACAAACCCAGCCAGCATACCTGCATTTTTAATGAGCGGGCGTGCACTGTTTTCCAATTCCATGGTCGAAGACAGGGCATAATCTTGAAACAAAATCATTTTAGGTTAGGTCTACATGGCATGAAACCGTATATTTTGAAGGGTACATGGTCCTTTTCCGCGAGATGCTACATTGGGGCAAATACGATGTGGCCTAAACAAATATAGTGCTTGTCAAAATATGCAAAGAACTGAAGTGCGCAAAAAAAAAAAGCAAAGCTTTAACTGCATCGCACTAAAAATGAGAAAGGCATCGGTAGCTTTGGCTGCCATCGGACTGACTTTCGGCAAACTCTATCGCAAAAGAACAGGGGAAAAAGGCGAACTGAGAGTAACATACGCTCTCAATATAGTCAGAGGGCGGTCTATACAAGCAAGTTTATTTTAAATATCAAAGGAACGTGCGTCGCAACTGACAACTCTAACGTGCGGCCAGCGGCGAGCAGCTTCTGCAAGCGAAGCATCTATTGAAGTTGCATGTGGCGCCACCTCTCCTATGCGACGCCAACTGCGTCAGAGGAGCGGCGGAGTAAGCCCACTGCCCTCTTCTAGTACACTGTATCCGTAGTACTGATACTAAAGAAGCGTGCACTGTCGGTGCTCGCTGTTGTAATTATGCAGTACTTCTCTTCTGCGCTCATAGGTGGCGGCACCGCCCCAACAAACCAAGAGCGCAGGTACATGGAGAAGGAGTGTGAGATATATAAGGCGCGTCTGAGGCGCTGTCCCCAAATGCGCTTGTGGCGCAGTTTGTTGAGCGCGCGGTTTCTAACACCGCGGACCGAAAGGTCATGGGTTCGATTCCCGGGTCTCCGAAATTTGTGAAACTTTTTCTTCTGTTTTCTTTCTTTGTGTTCTGTTCATGTAAATTTTAAGAACGTCACATCCGTGACGGACGTACGTCAGTGAAGTCTTGGTGGACCCCGGCATAAAACACTTTCGTGTTGAAAAAAAAGAAAAGAGGCCTGCGCAGAACACACAGCGCTGTCACAGCGAAAGCAGGAATGGCCTTTCTAGCTCCCGTTGTAAACTCTCTTTGGGAATGCAACAAGTACAGTTGCGAGGCACCCACTACACCATAAACCATCAGACTTGCGTGAAGTAGGGAAGCGCCCATTATGCAACTATTCATCCTTTTTCGGAACAGTGAGGTACCCGCTCCTCGTCTGTAAATCATTATGTGCACTTCGCTGATGTTAGAATGATGACGATGAAGAATTATGGCTGAGCCCTTTGAAATGGGGGGGGGGGGGGGGGGGGAAGGGGGGGGGCACTAAACTACTCACTCGTTACGCAATTCGCACTGTGTCCCGCCTGGTTTTGATTTTACCCTTCTATTTTCATGGTTACTGAGGACGGGGCCACATGTTACCATCAAACAGAACATGGAGTGCCGCAAGGTGGTGTATTAAGGCCAACGCTATTCAATCTTGGGCTCCTTGGTCTCATGAAATGTCTGCCCAAGACAGTCCATGTGTCTATATATGCAGACGACATCTGGATCTGGGCATCTGCCGTGACACGCCTACAAGTACGAGCCAGAATACAAAAAGGCAGCTACGATGACCGCGTTGTACTCGAAAAATCAGAGTTTGGAACTGTCACCTGAGGAGTGCTGCCTTGTTGCATTTACACTCAAGACAATGCGGCAGTACCCAATAACGATCAATGGGCAAGCAATAGCCCGTGACCGAAAGCACCGCTTTTTAGGCGTAATCATCGACGGATATTTATCATGGACGCCACATGTTTTGTACTTAAAGAGACGGCTGACTACCATAGCGCACCTTCTCAAGTTTCTGGGTGGAAAGTCATGGGGTACTTCAGTACAGTCAATGCTGCAGCTCTACAATACATTATTTCTCGGCTTTGTGAGATACAGCATTCCTCTAATGGGAAATACCTGTAAAACTAATCTGCGTGTACTCCAGGGGCTGCAAGCTCAAGCTCGAAGGACGTGCCTTGGTCTCCCGAATTGTGCGTCTACAGCGGCAACAATTGTGATTGCTGGAGATCATCCTACGGTCACGTACATAACCACCGAATCCCTCAGGACGCATATTCGACACCTTACCCGGGTAACTTCGCACCATCTGGCATCTTTACCTGCAGAAAGGCCACGTACAACGTTCGATCATAATATTGCAGCCCATTGTACTTCTTTGCCCTTGTGGGATGCCGTGTCGATGAAAGGACGCATCCCAACATGAAACATAACGACTGTTTATTTAGCGTAGTAGCAGCAGCAGCGGGGCGAGCATACCCCCGCTGCGCTCGAACGGTTAGAGGGAGACTGAGCATCTTCCGAGCTTGGCAGCTTGGCTTTATAGCCCCCGTCGGTGACGTAAGCCTCCGGTGATGCTGCGGTGGCGCTGTCCCTTATCGGAGGCGGCTGTCCCTTATCGGAGGCGTGTGTTGCAGCATGTGGCCGTGTCATGCTGGGCCAGCTAGTGACGAGGCGGAGGCTGCGCCGGTTTGTGCGCAGTGTGTGTCGCCACACCCTCGAACTGTACGCCTGCGGCAAGACCTTCCTCGCCTTTATGGTGCTTACATCGACCTGAAGTGCGCCTCTACATACCTGGGTTTACGAAGAATACAATAATGTCATCGGTTACACTTAAACAGGTGGCACTACTTTATATACATGAGGTGTACAGTGCTCACACACATGTTTACACTGATGGTTCGGTTATGGCTACAAGCTCGACCGCAGCGGTAATAATTCCAGGAAGTTATATGAGAATGCAGCTCATAATGTTTCACGCAACCTCAACTACAGCTCCTGAACTAGTAGCCCTCCGTGCTGCTCTTCAGTTTGGTATAGAGGAGACACCTTCAGAGGAAAGCAGCCCTCCAAAGTCTACCCTCCGCTTTAAGTCATGGCTCCCATGAGCAGCTCGTTGCGGAAATCAGACAAGTCCTCCATGAAGTAATTGAAAAGGGGCACACAGTAATACTGCAGTGGCTGCCTAGTCACTGTGGCATTCAGGGAAATGACCAAGTGGACGCAGCTGCCCGATCCGCCCACGACGGCGTCGGCAATGTCACCATTTCCCTTTCAATATCCGACGCCGCAAAAGAACTTCGTGTGCTATCCCGGCGTCTAACGTTGGAATTGTCGGATTCACCGACATTCACAAGTGCTCGGCTGCCTACTTTGGACCCTGACCTCCAGCTACGTATCCCGCCCAGCCTATCACGACGTGACAATACCTTGCTGGCCCGTCTGTGGCTTGGAGTGGCGTTTTGAAATGCCTATTCATTTCTGAGTGGAATAGCTGACAGCCCGTCATGTGAAGTATGCGGGTGCAGCGAAACAGTTGCGCACCTTTTCTGTGACTGCACCCGCTTCAACTTCGAAAGAGCAACCCTCTCAGCCGCACTGGGCCAGCTGGACAACCTTCGCCTCACAGAGAACAAAGTCCTGGGGCCCTGGCCTACCTGGTCTGCAACACGAGCCGCTATGAGGGTGCTGATGTGGTTTCTGCAAGCAACCGGACTGAACGACAAAGTGTGACTGTTCGCGGACAATGTTGCTGCGTAGTACTCGGACAAAGCTCCAGTCACTACCTTTTTCTTTTTTGCCTATTGTCACAAACTGTTCTTCTTCTCTTTCATTCTTTTACACCCCCTTTTCCCCTTCCCAAGTACAGGGTAGCAAACCGGAGTCTTCCTCTCGTTAACCTCCCTGTCTTTCCTTTATCTTTCACTCTCTCTTTCTCTTCTATTCCGCCATATTACATCCGTTAATAGGTGTGTCCAGATAAGATCGAATACGAGGTCCGGGCTGCCATTTTCGATTTTGTTGAGGAGGAGGAAGGAAGACACAAGCGGAAGGACAGGGAGGTTAGCCAGTTCTTAGACCGGCTGGCTACCCTGTGTTGAGGGAAGAGGGTAAGGGCAATAAAAGATGATAGAAAGGAGATGCTACAAGAAAAAAAACAAGGAAGAAAGGACAGCAAGAGAATGAGAAATAAGGGAAAACAAAGTACGACACTGCCTTAAGTCTGTCTCTAAGGCCAGTTGTCCGCAAAAAACGTAACAACGCTTTCAAAGCCTTCTGGGCTGAGGATGGACTCGGCCAGTGTCCCAGAATCCTTTGTTCCGACAAAGGGCGATCATCCAGTCTATCTAGTGCATCGGTAAGTTCTTGTCTTGGCGCATTGAAACGGGTGCACTCACACAGAAGACGGGTGATCGTTTCTTCGCAGCTGCAGTTATTGCACGTAGAGGTGCTGGCCACCCCAATACGAAAGGAGTATGCGTTCGTGAAGGCCACGCCGATCCACAGGAGGGGGCAAGGAAGAGTCTCCTTAGTTCGAGATATTCCTGACAGAAGGCGAAGCTTGAGATCGGGATCCAAGTTATGTAGGCGAGCATTTGTGAATTCCATAGAGCTCCACTGTGCCAGTGTGAGGTCACGTGCCAGCGAACGAAGCCTTGTAGCTGCGTCGGTTCTTGAGAACTGTATGGCTGTGGATTGGGTAGCGTCATTTTGATGAAATTCACGGTGGGACTAGGCATTTGAGCCAGAGTAATGGTTTTGAGGTTAGCCTTGCACGAAAAAAAAGTTTGTTCTCATGAAAAAAAAGAAAAAGAAATTTTGGCGGCGAAAAGCGCTTTCCCGGCTATTTCGCGATTTCTGAAATTTTAGCGCACCTAAGTAAAAAAAAGGTGCACTTCTTAATCACAGTATATATTCCCCTCAAAGAACGAGTGAATATAGAATCTTATGAGTCTATTATTTTCCTTACCTGTTGAAAAACTTTGAGGAACGAAATCACAAACATGGCGAACCTCACAAAATACCTGTATTTCAGGAATTTATTGCTGCAAACAGCTCAAACTCAGGATAATGAAACTCGGTAGCTACAAACTTTGATACTTTCGCTTTTTTTTAAAATAACTTTCGCAGTTTTATCGAGCTTTCTTTTACTTCGTGATTGCGATGAAACGTAAGTGGTTTACAAAAAACACCGAAGTTACCAAAAACACCGATTCACCAATAACACCAAAATGCCAGTCGCGCTTGTGTTGTCCCGTATCGTTTTCTTCGTCGATTTTGTTTACTTGTAGCGCACAAAAGTTTACACTATACCCCAATGTGATTGCTTGCCCGACATGACACCTGCATAAAATCTTTTATGGTGATCGCTGTTATGAGATCACAACAACAGCTGTTTTTGGCACCGTATAGGTGTCCACCGCCACCGCAGCCGCCGCCACCGGCGTCCATAGCCGCTATCGCACGAAATAAACAAGAAAATATTAAATGAAAAATAAAACATCCACGACAAAAAGGGATACGAACCAAGGCCCTCTGCGTGGCAGCCGAGTGTTCTACCACAGAGCCACGCCGGTGCTTGAGACTTCTTCGCAATAAGACCCTGTACAGAAATGAAATTGGCCAAAGTGCGTTGCCGGGCTAGTTGGTTTATCATGCTAAGTTTCTACAGCGCGACTGGACGCGGACGGAGAGGAACGCGCAAACACACACACAGCGCTGATGTGTGTGTTTGCGTGTTACTCTCCGTCCGCGTCCATTCGCGCTGTAGAAACTTAACCCTGTACAGGCTTCATGTCGGGGAAGGAATCGCGTTGACGTGTGTAATATAGCGTGGTAAAAAAAGTACAGTAACGACCAGCCGTTACACAATGCCATTTGCGTAAAGAGTCGCTCAAATGAATGGTTCCAACCAATTACAAAAGTCTCAGCCATAATTCTTCACCGTCATCAGCCACAGCATCAACAAAGTGCATATAATGCCTTACAGGTCTATAGCAGGTGCCACGCTTCTCTGCAGTAAGACGAATAATGGCATAGTGGATGCTTCCTTAATTCACAAAAATTGTGACAATTCATGGCACAGTGAATACCTCGCAAGTGTACTTGTATTAGTTGCCAAGGAATCACGTTAGCATATGTAATATAGCGTGGTAGTAGAGTAAAATAACGACCGGCCGTTTCACAATGCGAATGACGTATCTTGTGGGTCGTTTAACGCTTAAAACCCATTACAAAAGATCACCTTCATCGCCATCAGACACAGCAACAAAGTGCACATAATGCCATACAGACATGTAGCGGATACCGCGGTTCCCTTCAGAATAACGAATAATGGCGTCGTGGGTGCTTGCCTGCCTCACGAAAATTATGATGATTTATGACATAGTGAGTGTAGCATAGCAAGTGTAGTTGTAGTAGTGTAACATAGCAAGTGTAGTTGTAGTAGTGTAACATAGCAAGTGTAGTTGTAGTAGTGTAACATAGCAAGTGTAGTTGTAGTAGTTGCCCTAAGAGAGTAGAAACAACGCCAAGCCTGCGCGGAAGGCGCAGTACAGAAACTGCGAAAGCTGTAAGAGGGGCATTTCTAGAGTCCGTTGTAAACTTGCAAGGTAACCACTACGCCACAAATAATAATTATTGAGCACTTCGGAAGCACCCACTGCGCCATTATTCGTCATTCTGCCAAGAAGCGAGGTACCCGCTACAGGTCTGCAAGGCATTATGTGCATTTGGTGATACGGTGGCTGATGACAATGAAGAATTACGGCTGAGCCCTTTGTAATAGGTTGCAAGCTTTAAACGACCCACTAGTTATGTAAATTACGTAAAGGTATTAGTACGAGCCTTCCTTTACTCGTACTAGTACCTTTAAATACAGTTTTTTTCCTTGTGCAATAGCGCTTTGGAATTCCCTGCGTGGTAACATTCGCGACTTGCCACTAAAAGACTTCATTGTTGCAATTGATGAACATCTTTCTAATGTGTAAACAACTTCATTTTCAATATTTCTTTGTTACGAGTGTCCTTGCTTTGCCATTTGTGTTATTTTCTTGCATTCTTTTTGCTATTTTTAGTATTGTATAATGTCCCATTCCTGCTATAGCCCGGTATAGGGCTGCAGTATGTATAAATAAATAAATAAATAAATAAATAAATAAATAAATAAATAAATAAATAAATAAAATAAATTACAGGACGTGGAATCGGCGACATGGCATCCATGCTTATCTATTGCTTACTGCTTTCGCAGATTGGCCTCGTGGTCGTTTTCGCGCCGCGCTGCATTCGGACTTCGGTATGTGTGGGCGGCGATGCTCGTTTACAGTTGCAAAGTGACGGATTGCCATTTGCGTAGAGGTGGCACCAACAGACCTGCCCGGTACTCGCCAGTTTCAACTTCTTCCTACAAGACGACTGCAAACTCTGCGTCCTGGCAAACGCTGATGGTGTCTTTCAGCTACAAAAGCCATGGAGCGGCACTGCAACAACGGGGCGTGAAACCGGCGACTTTGCATCCATGCTATTCTATTATGCTTACTGATTTCGCAGGTCATTTATTGGAACTATTACTCGATGAATGTCTGCATTTTATTTTGCCGGTTCCACCCCGAACTTTCTTTTTCTTGTGTTCGCGGCAGTGTTCTTCTGTGAAGACGCGTAGGGCGCAAGCAAAATACCAATTTGTTATTCGGAGGAGTGCCGCTTTCTATTTCCTTGTTATTTTATTGTGTGGTGGTTACATAGAGTTGAACCCAGGGCCTAATACCGCACAGTTGGATCGCCTGCTAGAGGGTGAAAACACAATAATGAAAAAACACTGTCGGCAACAAAGAACAAGTTCTCCGCCGAAATTGAAGACCTGAAGGTCCGTATTCTGTCATTGGAGGAAACAATCTTGGGGGTGGACGACATACGCTCAACAATAGTACCACGTGCCGTGCCTGGCTTCGCAGCTGGAACCGTCAAGCGACAGCTGTTACGTCATTTACATAGGTTAGAGCCGACTGAGATAAGCTTTAAACTTTCGATGGGCCCATCGTATCAGGCAGGGCATCGTGTCTGATGACACGTATATGCGCATGTCTTGTGTGACTACACAGTGCTTAAATACTGGCAGCACATAAGCAGTAGGTTGTCCTTTTGCTGGGCAGAAGGCGTGCATGTACACGCCGCTCTGGTTCGGTTTGTTTCTGGTACGAGGCACAAGTTCGCCTCATTAATAATAAAGCTTATCAGGCGCACCCTCGTCTTCTGTGGATTTCGGTGACGAAGAGGCTCCGTGACATCTGATTGAGGTGCTGGGTATTTCCAGTACACCCTCGTGCAGCTGTGACACCAGTTCTCACCATGCAAAGAAAGACGACCAGAGAAGCAGCCATCGACAGCTAGTACTTCCCCCTGAGCACGGCTTGCTTCCAGAAAGAAGATCCCTGACACTAAAGCGGCCACGTCTGTCAAAATGAGCGAACCAGAGCTGCCAACAGCCGTCGTACTGCAGCAACCTCGTGAACCACCCATATTCCGTAGAACGCCGCGCGAGGACCCCGAGGACTGGCTGGAATAGTCGAACGCGTGACGATCTGCAACAGGTGGAATGACGACGCGAAGTCGCAATACGTCTAATTCGCACTGGAAGAGTCTGCGCGTACGTGGTTCGTCAACCAAGAATCGCTGCTGAGGACGTGTGACGATTTCATAGGCAGCCTTCTTCGGACGTTCTCGAGCGTTGCTCGCAAGGAACGGGCATAGAAGCAGTCGCATTCTCGCTTCCAGCTCCCTAACGACACTGTCGCTTTCTTCGTCGAAGAAATGAAGCATTTGTTTGGTCGGGCAGAGGAAAAGAACCTGCTGCTTACGTGCTGCCAGTATTTAAGCACTGTGTAGTCACACTAGACATGCGCTTACGTGATCAGATATTGCCCTGCCTAATACGAAGGGCCCATCGGAAGTTTAAAGCTTATTTCAGTCGGCTCTAACCTATGTAAATGACTTAACAGCTGTCGTTTGACGGTTCCAGCTGCGAAGCGCGGAACGGCACGTGGCATTTAGAATGCGTGGCCAATAGTAACACTCACGGATCCGCGCAAGCGTTCGTGTACAGCCTAGGTGCCCTGAGGTTGGTTCAGTATGTGACGCCTGCAAGATTTCCTGACGTAATGGCAGCGGTACGACGAGAAGGTAGGTGCTCTTCCTAGAGTCAAAGTTCTTTTAAAGACGATAGTCTTTCTTGGGATACCTAAACGGAGAAATTTTGGTCTGTCTGTCTGTCCGTCCTTCTGTCTGTCTGTCTGTCTGTTTCTCTGTTTGTCGGCACGTCGCACGATTCAGTTAGCTGGCCAAAGTTTAACCCCCTGCCTTACGACCTCCAATCTTGACCGAGAAGCATGTGTTCATACGGGTGAGCGTGGGCAATTAAAAATCAAATATTACGCATACCTGAGGCACAACATCAATACCTTAGTACTATTCACAGTGTTCCTTTTAAACAAAATCTATAGATACGTAATTATAAAGATCCTAGTGTTTATTACGCGGCGCTGAAAATGCGCCGCTGTGTACAAAACAAGTCTCCGCCCAGTGATTTAACTTCGACGCTGTAGTGCTGCCACCTGGCAGCAGCATAGTTCAACACAAGCCGATGTTCCCCGGTAGCGCTGTAGATGGCGTCCTCTTCTGTTTTATCAATGCCAGCCAGATGCGGCTGATTCATCGTAGAAGAGCGCTGTCTCAGGCAAGGCGAAACATATATGGCCGCTTGATGAAATACGACCCACTCTACAAGACATGATCAGAGAACGCAGAGAAAAGACCGACGACCAAATTTCAGCGGAGAAACGCCGGCGTCCGTCTAAGCGTGCCCGGAAAACGTCCGAAAAACGAGCCCAGCGGCTAGCCCAGCTATTAAATAGTGGTACTCATGCCGCTCATGCAGTGCAGTCGGCACAAGACTATCGTCTTTCGACGACATTTGCAGCGAAGCACGCAGATACGCGGCCAATTTTTTTACTAGGACACCATCTTTTATGCAAAATGCACGGAGGCCACGCCGAAAGGCTTGGGGGGATCTCGTTACGTTTTCCTACAAGATATTGTCACGTGGTCGTGACGTCGACGAAGGGAGCAGTCGGCGTCTTCAAGGGGAAACTCTTTATTTGGCCGAACTTGTGGCCGGGAAACAAAGTTAACGGCAAGCGAACAATGCACGTTCTGGGTACACTGATAGCGGCGAACAGTGCCTCGGCCGTCGGTAAAAACTGGTCATCGTTGGAACGCGCCGTCAGGCATCGAATTTTCTAGCCTTATCACTGGTCGTAACGCAAGCTCTGGAATAAGCTCGAGTGTTCGCGTCTTGCGCACAATCTTAACAAAACGATCTATTACAATCGTGAAGCTTCTGGAACACTGAGCCGCGGTTTGCCCTGGGCATTGCTGACAGGCTTTGTGAGTGTAAACCGAACACAGCAAAAGTGAAATAAGAAACGCGCTTGACAATGCCCCCCTCTGAAAAAGCATCGTACCGATGCTTAAAAGAGAACACGGGGGAGAAAAATGGGTGCAACAATAAATAACAATAAAGCAAGAAAGTACAATAAACAATAAGCACAAGCAAGAAAGCACAATAATAAAGCAAGAAGTACAGTCCTCAGGTTCACTAACGCGCGTAAATCGGCTTGAGGCGCACGACATTGACGACGTCAGGTCGCGCACGGCGCCGCTGAGAGTTCGTAATGCCGTCAGGGACAACCTCATAGTCGAGTGCGCCGAGATGTCGAAGTACCCTGTACGGTCCGAAGTATCGTCTAAGAAGCTTCTCGCTAAGCCCCCCGTCGGCGTACTGGCGTCCAGACCCATACATAGTCACTGGGTTGGTATTCCATGTGGCGTCGTCGAATGTTGTAGCGACGGCTGTCGGTCTTTTGCTGGCTCTGGATGTGCAGACGGGTGAGCTGTCTGGCTTCTTCGGCGCGCTGAAGGTACACGGTGCCGTTAATGTTTCCCTCGTCGAAGACATCGGGCAACATGGCATCGAGCGTCGTTGCCGGTGTCCTTCCGTAGACCAATCCACACGGTGTCATGTGCGTCGTTTCTTGGGCGTGTTGAATGCAAAGGTTACGTACGGGAGGATGACATCCCACGTCTTGTGCTCGACGTCGAAGTACATGGCCAGCATATTGGCAATGGTTTTATTTAGACGCTCGGTGAGGCCAGTGGTCTGTGGGTGGTAGGCGGTGGTCCGGCGGTGACTCGTCTGGCTGTACCTCAGGATCGCCTCAGTTAGGTCCCCAGTAAAGGCCCTGCCTCTGTCGGTAATGAGGACTTCTGGGGCGCCATGACGCAGTACGATGTTCTCGACGAAGAACTTTGCTACCTCGGCGGCACTGCCTTTGGGTAGGGCCCTTGTCTCGGCGTAGCGCGTAAGGTAGTCAGTAGCTACGACGATCCATTTGTTTCCGGAATTTGACGTCGGGAACGGCCCGAGTAAACCATGCCGATTTGCTGGAACGGCCGGCGAGGTGGCTCAATGAATGGGCTGCAGAAGTCCGGCTGGCCTAGTCGGTCGTGTCTTCCGTCGCTGAAAATCTCGGCAAGTCTTCACGTAGTGGGTGACGTCGGCAGTGAGGCGAGGCCAGTAGTACTTTTCATTGCGATAGCAATTATATGGACAGTCTCGACAGGTTTTTACCGTCACCGTCATTTCGCGTATAAAGCACAAATTGATAGATCCCCCCAGCGCATCGTACGTACTACCCGCGGGTAACAGCGCGGGAGCGGGGGGCGACAAGCGCGGCTGAAGCGGATATCAAACGAGCCGGCCCATCTCGGTCGCTCCGAGGCGTATGCGATAAGATCCCCCCGCCTATTCGACCAGCCGGAGATTGCTCAAGAAGAGAGGAAAAGGCCTTGCGCTTCTTTAACAAGCGCGGAAAGACGCCAGGGGGGAGGGGAGTTTCCTGATGCAGCCACGGCGACATTTGGTTTTGCGAGCGTGGTCTTCGCTGGCGCACGCACGCGTTATCTCGCAATCACAGCAGCCGACAGCGGGCGGCTGGCTCCTACGTGCTCCGCTTTCAACGCGAGGTGATTGTGCGAACAGTGTCCCTGGAGCGACCGTATGCTCTTAAACCTGCATTTTGTAGAGTTGCGTGAGATCGGATCCAAAAGAGTTAGCTGCCAGCCTCACTTCGAATAACATTACAGTTTGTTGCTATCGCATTCATTGCTTCACCCTTGCAATGAAACTGTGACTTTCTTGTATCCTCGCGAGCGTGTGGGAAAATCCAAGGTGTCCAGCCGTCGGGTAGTCATGCAGAGCATCCAGAACTGCTGGACGTAACGCTGAAGGTACTACGAGGAGGGAGTTGGCCCGAAGTGGCGAGAAGTTTTTCTTTAGGAGAACGCCGTTCCGCAAGAAAAACGACTCCAGTCCTCGTCTGAATACCTTTGGAGCTATGGTAGCCTTGCCCCCCGAGTTCCGAATCGGCGCGCTGTCGTTCGGCAAAGTCATCAGCGCTTAAGGTTCCCAAGAAGTAGTCACCGTGCTCGTCGTCCTGCGGCGGCGGGTCAACGGGGGCACGGGCCAGGCAGTTGGCGTCAGAGTGCTTTCGTCCGGACTTCTAAACGACGGTAATGTCGAATTCTTGAAGTCTCAGACTCCATCGTGCCAGACGACCTGCAGGGTCCTTCAAGTTATCTAGCCAGCACAAGGCGTGGTGGTCGCCCACAACTTTGAAGGGCCTTCCATAGAATTAGGAGCGAAACTTTGACGTAGCCCAGATGATGACAAGGCACTCTTTTTCTGTTGTGGAATAGTTGCCTTCTGCCTTGGATAGCGACCGGCTAGCATAACTGATAACCCTTTCTTCTTCGTTTGTCTTCTGTACAAGAACGGTGCCGAGTCCTACGCTGCTTGCGTCGGTGTGGATTTCCGTGTCGGCGTTTTCGTCGAAACGCGCAAGTATCGGAGGCGTCTGCAGGCGTCGTTTCAGTTCCTGAAATGCTTCAACTTGCGCCGTTTCTCACCGGAACTCGACGTCTGTCTTCCTGAGCTGCGTTAGTGTCTCGGTGATCCATGAAAAGTCCTTGACGAAGCGTCTGTAACAGGCGCACAAGCCGAGAAATCGGCGCAAGGCCGTCTTGTCGGTGGGTGGTGGGAAGGCGGCGATGGCAGCTGTTTTCTGCGGGTCTGGGCGCACTCCAGTCTTGCTGATCACGTGACCCAAAAACAAGAGCTCCTCATACGCGAAGCGACACTTTTCCGGCTTTAGGGTGAGTCCGGAGCTCTTGATTACTTGAAGTACGGATTCAAGGCGCTCGAGGTGTTCGTCGAAATTCGAGGAAAACACCACGACGTCGTCCAAGTAAACGAGGCAAGTTTGCCACTTCAAGCCAGCTAATACTGTATCCATGACTCATTGGAAAGTCGCAGATGCCGAACAAAGATCAAAGGGCATGACCTTGAACTCGAACAAGCCGTCTGGTGTAATGAAGGCAGTCTTTTCTCGGTCTCTCTCGTCGACTTCGATTTGCCAGTAGCCCGTTTTGAGGTCCATCAAAGAAAAGTACTCCGCGTTGTGGAGTCGATCTAGGGCGTCGTCTATTCGTGGGAGAGGGTACACGTCCTTCTTCGTGGTTTTGTTCAGGCGACAATAATCGACGCAAAAACGTAGGGTCCCATCCTTCTTCTTCGCTAACACCTCGGGTGACGCCCACGGACTCTTTAAAGGCTGGATGATATCATCGCGTAGCATTTCGTCGACTTGTTTCTATGGCCTCACGTTGTCGCGTCGAAACTTTGTACGGGTTCTGACGAAGTGGCCTGGTACTTTCTTCTGTTATGATGCGATGCTTTGTGACCGGTGTCTGCCGAATTCTTGACAAGGATGAAAAGCAGTCCTTGTATTGCAGGAGGTGGGTTTTGAGCTATTCTTGCTTATGCGTCGGAAGGCCCGCGTTAACGTCGAAAGCTAATTGATGATCATGGTTCTTCGTAGCAGGTTCGGTAGACTCGGCGTGGGCAAAAGCGTTGGTGGCTTACACACAGGCAACCGTCGTGCTTTGCTCACGTGCTTGTGCTCGTTGCTGAAGTTCGTGAGCATCACCGTTGTTTTCCCTCCTCGCAGCTCGGCTATTCCTCTCGCGAAGCAAATCTCGCGGTTGATCAACAGGTGCTGGTCGCCTTCAACGACATCTTGCAGGTCTGTTGATTTCTGAGTGCTGCCAGAAATGCTGGCGATGGAGCGAGGTGGAATGGTGACTTGGTGTTCCAACACATAGTGCTTTGTCTGTGGATAACGTTATCAACTTGGATCTCAGATCGATTACTGCACCATGAAGGCATAAGAAGTCCATACCAAGAATGGCATCTCTCGAGCAGCGCTCTAGGACTACGAAACTCGTGGGATAAATCCGGTTGTTAATGAAGACTCTGGCTGTGCAGATTCCTGCCGGCGTTACTGGGTGGCCTGCAGCTGGGCGGATTTTTTTTATTTGAACATACTGCAGGCTCAATCGGCCCATGCAGGAGTGGTTACAGAAATAAACATTTAACAAAAATGACAATCATGAACAGAAATGAATGGCTTGCACTTGAGTAACAAATGATTCTACGGTAGTACAATTCACAACACTATCAGGTAATTTGTTCCAGTGAGAAATTGCTGAGGGGAACAGTGAATATTTGTGCGTGTTAACGCGGCTTGAAGGTTGTCTGATTGTTTGACTGTGGTTAGTTCTTGATGAGTGTTGCAAAGGATGACGTATATAACGTGACTTTGGAATTTTGAAATGATCGTGGGACAAAAGATTTCGGAGCCTTCCCAAGCAGTCCTCACCTTCTTCAACTGCGCGGTGAACGGCCCACTGATGACGGAATAGTCGGCTCCGGTATCGACGAGAGCTGTCGCGCTGTGGCCGTCGATAAGAACGTCGAGGTCACTAGTTCGTTGTCTTGCGTTGCGGTTAGGTTGTGGCGTCGGATCACGGCTGCGTCGGTTTGTTCCCCTGCTTCCACGTTGCATCGTCAGGTCTTCTTCGGGCTGCGAAGTTTCGACGTCAGGACTCCACTCGGCTTGCGGTGGGATCTTGAGATTTCGTTGCGGTGTGGTCGTCGGCGGTGGAGGATCTTCGGTGTTTCATCGTACAGCAACCGCACCTCCATCGGTTGCTGCCCTTAATTTTCTGGATACGGGCTAGGTGACCAGCCCTGGGTTGGGCTAGTGTACGGCGGGCGGTGCGGCGAGGTGTAGCGGCCGGGTGACGGTGAACGGTATGGTCGTCGTTGTTGCCAATGTGCTCCAGTGATCTAGTCGTCGATGTCGCGAGGTCGTTCACCTGGCTGCGGACGCGGCGCGTTGGCGGCGAAACCACGTAATCCCATCGCACGGTATTGGCAGTGGCGGTACGTGTGTCCGGCTTCTGCGCAGTGGTAGCATAGTGGACGGTGGTCAGGGGCGCGCCAAACGTCGTTCTTTCACGGAGCGTAGCGTTGGCCGGCGGGTGGACGGTATGGCGTCGGTAGCGGTGGTGGCGGTGTCTGGCGGCGAAACTTCGGCGGTGCGACGTCTTCACGTGGGCGTGGCGGGGGGAGCGTTACGACGCGCTGCGGCAGCGTAGCTCATGGCCTCCGGATGAGGCCATGAGCTACCTCACGAAGGATGTCAGTGACTGAATCCACCTGAGGGGGCGATGACTGGAGCATGCGTCGCAGTTCTTCTCGCACAATGGCCCTTAGCGTCTCGCGCAGGTCGTCGGAGCGGAGTCATTGGACTTCGTTGATGTGTGGCGTGGAACGACGATCACATTGGCGGTTGTGCATGTCTAGTGTCTTCTCGATCGTCGTTGCTTCGGCGACAAATTCTTAGACACTGGTCGGTGGGTTCCGCATCAGTCCCACGAAGAGCTCCTGCTTGACCCGTCGCATGAGTAGGCGAACTTTCCTCTCTTCGGGTATGGCAGGCTCGGCGTGGTGGAACAGTCGCGTCATTTCTTCTGCGAAGATGGTCACGTGTTCGTTCGGCAGCTGCACTCGTGTCTTAAGCAAGGCCGCGGCCCTTTCTTTTCGGACGACGCTTATGAACGTCTCCAAAAAAAGAGCTGCGAAAGAGGTCCCAGGTGCGAATTGTAGACTCCCGATTCTGGAGCCATGTCCTTGCTGCTTCTTCCAGGTAAAAGAACACGTGACGCAGCTTGTCCTCGGAGTTCCAGTTGTTATACGTGGAAACCCTTTCGAACATCTCGAGCCAGGTCTCAGGGTCTCCCACGGCGAACCACGGATTGTTGGCGGCTCCCTGGGCGGCTGCATCACGATCGCTGCAGCGAACACTTCGGTCGTCATCGTGCCGGTTGTCTTCGTCTACTTGGCTTTTGGCTTGTACGGTAGGGGTCCGTATTGTGGGGGTAGTCCTTTCAGTCTGCAGCTGGCTCGACTGTCGGTGAAGGTGTCTTCTTCACGACGTGGGCTGGGCTCACGGTCTGACGGGGGCGTCCGGAACATGGACGAACAGCACCTCCACCAGATGTCACGTGGTCGTGACGTCAACGAAGGGAGCAGTCGGCGTCTTCAAGGTGAAACTCTTTATTTGGCCGAACTTGTGGCCGGGAAACAAAGTTAACGGCAAGTGAACAATGTACACTGTACGTACACTGATAGCGGCGAACAGTGCCTCGGCCGTCGGTAAAAAACTGCTCATCGTTGGAGCGCGCCGTCTTGTATACATCAGGCATCGAAGTTTCTAGCCTTATCACTGGTCGTAACGCAAGCTCTGGAATAAGCTCGAGTGTTCGCGTCTTGCGCACAATCTTAACAAAACGATCTACTACAATCGTGAAGCTTCTAGAACACTGAGCCGCGGTTTGCGCTGAGCATTGCTGACAGGCTTCGTGGGCGCAAACCGAATATAGCAAAAGTGAAATAAGAAACGCGCGTGACAATACTCAATAAGACAACTCAGCTCAGGGTCGGCCTGTTGTTATGCGGCGAAGTCGGAAGCGGTGATCACACCCAGGAAACTCATGTCGTCGTCTGCACACAGCGGCGGTTGCTCAACGGGGCCTCGAGACAAACAATCTGCGTCGGAATGCTTTCTTCCGTTCTTGTGCACTACAGACATATCGAACTCCTGGAGGCGCAAGCTCCACCTTGCGAGACGTCCGGATGGGCCTTTTAGATTCGCAAGCCGGGATAATGCATGGTGGTCGGTAACGACGGTAAAAGGTCTGCCGTACACGTATGGGCGGAATTTGGAGGTTGCCCACTTAATTTCCAGACACTCCTATACGGTGGTAGAATAGTTTGACTCTGTCTAAGACAAAGATCGACTGGCGTAGGCGATGACGTGTTCTCGTCCGTCCCTCTTTTGAGAGAGGCCGACACTGCTGGTGTAGGTGCGGATATCCGTTGCCGCGTTGTCATCAAAGTGTGCCAAAATAAAGCGCGCTTGAAGACGTATCTTGAGCTCCCGAAATGTTTCTTCTTGAGGTGCTAGCCACACAAACGAGCTGTCTTCTTTTGTTAGGCATGTGAGGGGCTCGGACTCGGAGATCCGCGAGAAGTCCTTGACGAAGCGTCTATAGTAGGCGAAATGTCCGAGGACGCTTGGGAGGCTCTTCTTTTCGCGGGGCTGCGGGAAGTCTCGAACTGGAGCTGTCTTTTCTGGATCTGGTAAAACACCTGCAGAACTGACAACGTGGTCGAGGAACTTGAGCTGCTTGTAGGCAAAACGGCATTTTCGGGGCTTTAACGTAAGTCCTGAAGCCATAATAGCACCAAGTACCACTTTGAACCTGCTGAGGTGTTCTTCGAAGGATGGAGCAATCACTATGACATCGTGAAGATACACTAGACAAGTTTTCCATTTCAGACCAACCAACACGGTGTTCATCACTCTTTGAAAAGTTGCAGGGGCAGTGCAAAGTCCAAATGGCATGACTTTAAACTGGTGTAGCCTGTCTGGTGTAATAAACGCCGTCTTCTCGCGATCCCTTTCCTCAACGTCTACCTGCGAGTAGCCAGTTCTTAGGTCAATGAATGAAAAGTATTTGGCATTGCAGAGACGATCGAGGGCGTCATCGATTCGAGGGAGCGGGCAAACGTCATTTCTGGTGACCTTATTGAGTCGGCGATAGTCCATACCGAAACTCGGAGTGGCGTGCGAGGGTTGAGGCTTGGGCGAGTTGGTTCATACTTATAAGAGGGAAAAAACAGCGCAAAATTCTGACAGAACACACAAGGTGAAGAAGGCACGACAACAGCGCTGACTTACAACTGATTTATTTTTCGACATGTGGGCACATATATACCTTGACAGTCAAAAAATAGAAAGAAAATTAACACGATATTTGTGCCCCTATCTCTCGTCGAAATGCGTCATCACTGAGCGCCACAAACACGTGCTAACATATCACCTGCGGTTCAAAAAATCTATTTCTTTTTGCGAAAGGGTTAGAGATGGCATGCTCACACAGTTAGTCTTGAAACGTTCCATTTCTGCTGCCTCAATAATTTCTCTGGTCCTATTATCTGTGTCTTGCTACTACTGTTGTTTTGGGAAATATTGGCTTGCAGCCACAATCCCTGCAATGGAGGCCTAGATGGCCACTAATTGCTCTATTTACGTTGTAGTGATGCTCTTTCAATCGCTCGTTAAGGCATCTTCCTGTTTGCCCTATATATTTCCTTCCACAGGACAATGGGATTGAATAAACGACACCATCAGTGCAGTTCACAAACTGGTTAACATGCATAATGGGACACGACTGTGGCTGCCTTCCTGTTTAGTTTACTTTGGAACACATTGCGGATAATTTTTAGCTGCGGAAAATACGACTTTGACATCGGCGTGTTTTCCTATCTTTTTTAAGTTATGTGCTAAACAGTGAATGTAAGGTATCGCAGTTGTTTTCTCTCTTCTGTTTGGTTCAACTTTCTCTTGGCCATCCCTCCCGCTAGCCTTTATCTTTTTAAGTACCGATTCCGCTACGGATACTAGCACATGCTTCGGATACCCTGCTGCATGAAGACGGTCTATCCGTTTGTTAAAGCTGTCGCTCATGGAGTGAAAACATGATTTGGTTAAGACGTTCGTGAAGCACGTCATTGCAATGAATCTTTTAACGAGCATAGAATGAGCCGAGTCAAATGAAAGAAGCGGCTTACTAGCGCGTGGATCGTACGCCCAGCAAATGTGATCTTTAGAAAAACTAAGTTTCAGGTCTAAAAACTTGATGGCTCTTTCCACCGGCAATTCGAAGGTTAATACCAGTGGTTTAAAACATTCTCGAAACTTCTCCGTACCGGAGTGCCGTACCGTTTCTTCACGAGCACGACAGGCGAAGCCCAGGGGCTTTGGGAAGGTTCAATGATGTCGTCTTTAAGTATTTCTTGTACCTGTTGCCGGGTTGACTCACGCTCTTTTATGGACACACGGTGACTTGACTGCGCATTTTCATCAGGTACGATGCGAAATTTCACAGTCCTTGTCTGGCGGATCTTGGATGACGTAGCGAAGCAATCCTGGAAGCTATCGAGTAGTGTCGGCGGCTGTTCTTCTCTTGGCAGGGGCAACGCCGGGTTCACATAAAAAATACGTCAGGTGTACGAGGATTAGGTGCGTTGCCGATCGTGGCTACATTGCTTATGTCAGGGATGATCTTTAACAGTGCCACAGTGGTGCCTTTGGCCAGGCGACGAGATTCCGAGCAGAAATTAGTGATTAGAACTCTGGCAGTTCCTTCAACGATGTGAACGATTACTCTGGCAACAGCCAAACCTTTTTCAAACAGCAAACTCTGGTCGGCCTCGAGCAACTGTTCGGCACAGATGCAGATGCAGCTGTCAACGCCCACGGGAATGACAGTACTTGAGCGTGGTGAGAATGTCACATGCTCATCGAGGACGATTAGTACAGCAAATAATGCAGGACTTAGGTTTTGCGTAATGCCCTTTTCCGGTGACAAAGTGATTGTTTGCGCTCGAAGATCTTCGATTGCGTTGTTCGCCGAAAGGAAGTCAGCATCGAGAATGACGTTCCGAAAGCACAGGTCTAGGACGATGAAAACGGTAGCGTACGTATGCCCTTCAACTTACACAAGAGCTGTGCACCTTCCCTTTGGTGTTATCACATGCCGCCTGCCATCCATATCTGCTGGCCTTCCGAAGAAGTCAGAGCCTTTTTCAGCTGATCTGCGAACACCGCACCAACGACGGAAAAGTCAGCACTACGTACGGACGTGCCGAAAGTGCCAGCGCCGCAAGAGGCCACCAACAAAACCCGCCCTGACTGCTGCAGCCACTCTGACCCTCAACACAACGCCTCCTCTATTTTATTCAATGCCAGTGCAAACGCTCGCCCCTCAATGGGAGCCGTCGGTTCGCCTTAGTTCAGGGAGTGGTCGTGATGCGACGCCACATGTAGGGTAGGGCTGCTTGCGTCACACGTGCGTCCGAGCGCTTTCGCACGGAGATGCGATAGACGCGTTTTCCCTCTCCAATATTATGCGTCCGTCCAAATTGTTCCTTCGTGCTCCTTCTTTGTAGCTCGAAGCAATGCCGCCGCCGCCTCACAGCGCTCGTGAGGCACCTCTTAAAGGCAGCGTATGCACTGCAGTGTCGCAGTGACGCGTCCCCATTGGTTGCCCGCATAGCGCCACGAATGGAGACGCGCTATCTCAAAAACACCATGTCTCTTACAGAGCCAGCGTGACCGCCAACATAGTGAACACGAGGGATGCAAGACGCCGCCCCATGGATCTGCACACAACTGAACAAAAAAATACTTCATATGATTTCCGTCGTGAGGCACTGCATGACGGGTGCTCTTTCCCATGAACGCAAAGCACACGCGAAGGCTAGGCGATGGGTGCGAGTAGGAAAGGGCAAGTGGAGAGGCTGGTGAACGGCTGGAACGGGCGCATTTGGCTGGCATTGATAAAATAGAGGAGGCGCTGCTCAACAAGGCCCTTCGAGGAAATCGGAGTGGACCTTCTGGGACCATTTCCGACGTCTACCACAGGGAATGAGTGGATAATTGTGGCGATGGATTAGCTGACTCGGTACGCAGAAACTCGTGCCCTTTCACGAGGGACTTCTGAAGAAGTTGCTAGATTCTTCATTAATCAGATCATCCTGCGCCACGGTGCACCTGAGGCCGTTATCACTGACAGAGGGACAGCGTTCTGCTGTGAACTCATGCAAGCCATGTTGAGGTACAGCCACACCACCCATCACCGAACTACCACATACCATCCGCGAACTACCGGCCTCATGGAACGGCTGAACAAGACCCTGGCGGACATGATTTCAATGTACCTCGATGTTCAACACAAAACGTGGGATGAAGTGCTCCCATATGTCCCCTTCGCTTATAATACGGGCATCCAGGAGACAACCAGGGACACTCAAGATGCACTGCTACAGTTCGGCAGCAGTGCATCCAGTGAGCACACAACTAACGCTATCTGCTTTTGCAGCTGACGGTCGTTTAATCGCTGGATTTGTCACGCATGTGGAAAGAATACGGTGACGGCTGCAGGATTGCGGAACCTCTTCGTCTCGACCTTGCAACGCTCTCGTCGGACTCTCACGTGGTTCCTTTGCCGCTTCTCTACCACATGAGGGCAGGCCCGCACGGCTGGCTTTAAAACGCGACGGATCGACGACCGGGCTTGCAGTTCGACAGCAGTACATCTTGAGCATACAACTAATGCTATCTGCTTTTGCAGGTAAGAACTACACGTTCAATTTCCTAACTCCAATCTATGCAATGCCGCCGGACTTCACCAAACTGCAAGTGTAGCTTCTCTGTTTTTTACGTTACTGGAATATTGCTATGACAAAAAGGGTTGTGGACGGATTGCGTGCTGAGATAATTGATGAACTGAAAGAAATAAAAGAAAGTCTAGCAGAACTGAAAGAACTTAAACAGAAAATTAAAAAACCTTGGAGCCTTGAGAAAAGTGATCCATGCCGCTATAATAGAAAACAAGGAACTTAATTTGCAAAATGCTAAGCTGGAGCGAAAACTTGAGGAGCTTGAAACGTACTAAAGCTCCAATAATTTAGAAATCAAGGGTGTGCCTGTTGATGCAGAGCCAATAGCCATCACTAAAAAAAGATGGGCGAACTAGTTACAGAAGAAGTTCAAGAGTCTTACATTGATGTGGGCCACAAAGTGCCGACAGCTAAGCATAATGAACATAATTGTTCGATTTGTGTGCCAGATCAAGAGGAACGGTTTCCTTGCTGAATCCCGGAAGAAAAAAAAATATGATCCCAGAATGCTTGGTCTTGATGAAAATTGTGCAGTGTTCATCAATGAGCACTTGAAAAGGCAAGGCAAGCAGCTATTGAGTGCTGCGAAACAAAAGAAGAATGAAGTTGATGGGAAATATGTGTGGACCAATGGAGGGAAAGTAATGGCGAGACGTAATGAAACATCTCCCGTTCTGCATATTTTCAGCATTGGTGACATCCGGAAGATGATAATCTAATCATATTCTCTCAAAACATTTTTTTGAGCATAGCGTCACGTGGTCGTGACGTTGACGAAGGGAGCAGTCGGCGTCTTCAAGGCGAAACACTTTATTTGGCCGAACTTGTGGCCTCGAAACAGAAAGTCAGATTACAGCAATTAATACACGCTGCACACTGATAGCGGCGAACAGAGCGTCCGCCGTCGATCAACTGACTAGCGGTGAAGCGCGTCGGCATTTATACATGTGCCGTCGAATATTCCAGCGTTATCACTGGTTGTCGCGCAAGCTCTAGAATAAGCTCGAGTGTTCGCGTCTTGCGCGCAATCTTAACAAAACGATCTACAAGCTTCTCGAACAATGAGGCGCGGTTTGCGCTGAGCGTTGCTGACAGTCCTTGCGGGAGAAAAACGAATACTGCAAAAGTGAAAATAAGAAACGCGCGTGGAAATAGTCATGGCTTCAATCGATAAATTTGTCTATTATGATTTTGTTTCCTTTAGAAATAGATCTTCCGAGCTTGAAAAACATAATTGAAAAACATTTTTGAGGCTGTTATAAACTCCCTACTGGAAGCATTTTTAAATAAGTACGCTATAATTAGCACATCACAGTGTCTGCGAGCTTGAAAAACATATTTGAAAAAAAATTTTTGAGGCTGTTATAAACTCACGACTGGAAGAATTTTTAAATAAGTACGCTATAATTAGCACATCACAGTATGGATTTCAGAAAAATAAATAATGGGAGGACGCACTGCTCCAAGTAAAACATAAAACACTACAAAATATTGAAAATCATTTATACACAGTTAGATTAAGTCGAGGTTTTGACGGAAGCCCGTCTGGTCGGGAAGTAACGTGATAGAAATAATAGAAGGACACAGACCATGAAAAGGAATACGAAGAAAGACGTTTCGGCTCCCCTGACGGGAGCCTTGTTCACAATCTGAACAAGGCTCCCGTGAGGGGAGCCGAAACGTCTTTCTTCGTATTCCTTTTCATGGTCGGTGTCCTTCTTTATTTCTATCACCCAGTTAGATTATTCCCCGATCTTCCTAAAGCATTTGGGTTGAAGAAGGGTTGAAAGCTGGGCCAGTTGGTTCATGATACTTGAAGAAAGCCAGTAAAAGCACGGGACACAAGAAAGAGGCAGACGCACAGTTGTTAGTTCCAGCAGTGTTTGCGTCTGCCTCTTTCTTGTGTCCCGTGCTTTTGCTGGCTTTCTTCAAGTATTCAACTAAAGCATTCGACAGTAGGAATGACGAAAGACGGTTGTAGCGAGAGATGGAGACGAGACGTGAGAAGACGTCGTGAAGGCGGCCGACGAGGCCGTGCCGATCTCTCGCCACTTTATTAGAGAAGGCCAAGCGGAGCGGCGGCCGCTGCCTTCACGACGCAGGCAGCCGGCCCCGCTCCGTTTCCGAATAAAGTGGCGAGAGTTCGGCACGGCCACGTTGGCCGCCTTCACGACGTCTTCTCACGTCTCCTCTCCATCTCTCGCTACATCGGTTATCTAAACTTCATAACTATGGAATACGCGGTACAACATTAGATCTCATGCGAAGCTACTCAACAGATCGTTTTCAGTATCTTCCAATCAATCAGGGTACCTCTCCACATCTTAAAATACAGACTGGCATACTGGAAGAAACTATACTTGGCCAGGCGTTATTTAACATTTACATAAATCACCTCCCAAGCATTTCACCTACACCGACCATAGTCATGTATGCGGATGGCGCCAATCTTTTCAAGAACATCCCCACAACAGATTGAAAAAGAAATGAATGATTACTTGGATTTATTGTCTGATTGACTGAACTTGAACAAACTTCAACTATATGTTACCAAAACTACGTATACAATATTTAAACCGATAAATAAGCCAATCCCTCTTAATTTACTGCTTTATTTAAAGAAAAGCAGATAGAAAAATAGCAATGCAAAAGTTGTATGGATTCCAGAAAACCTCTCTTGGGACAATCATGTTAATAAGCTCAGCAGTGACCGAAGTAAAGTAGAAGGCATTTTATATAAAATTTGTAGTCTTATACCTCTATCATGAACTAAAGCAATGTACTACGCCATCTTTTACTCAACTTATTTATTGTGCATTAGTCTGGAGAACGACAACTACAAAAAACTATGACAAATTAATAAAACTACAAAAAAGGGTGATAAGTTTCGAAAACTATTATGGTAGACCACGAGAATTACCCACACACCATCTTTATGATAATGTCTCAATAATCAAAGCAAATCAATTTACTATTACACATGACTTTCGCACATAAAAAAAGCACAGACTCCCTGTTCACGGATTTTTTCATCGCAAGCTTCCATCTTCCCTTTGCTGCCGTTTTTTTAGACTCCATCTTAGTAGCCTACCGATTTCATCTACTCGATATCGATTACGCCACCAAACGAGAATGCCACCACTCTTGCGAACAAACTACGGACGTCAGGACCTTGAGTATGAAATACCTCGCCTATGAAACATTGTTGAGTGTGACGAAAATTTTATGGACCCCACTTCGAACAATTGGTAAAAAGCTTCCGGTTACAGTCTACGACAACTTCTCAATAAAATGCATCTCACTAACTTTTTATGTAGACCGTTTATGCATGTTTTTTGTTTTTTTCCTGTTTGCGCTGCAGTTTGAAACTTCAGAATTTAGTGCATATAGGTACATATCCTTGAAGTGTTTGCATGATATGCTTCATTTCATGAAGTGTTTTTATATGTTTGTTTTCACGAAGTGCTTATATGATGTCTAAATGTATTACTTTATTAAATGCGAAGCATTTCTTTGCGTACTGCAGGTACTTTTAGCGTATCTATCTATCTATCTATCTATCTATCTATCTATCTATCTATCTATCTATCTATCTATCTATCTATCTATCTATCTATCTATCTATCTATCTATCTATCTATCTATCTATCTATCTATCTATCTATCTATCTATCTATCTATCTATCTATCTATCTATCTATCTATCTATCTATCTATCTATCTATCTATCTATCTATCTATCTATCTATCTATCTATCTATCTATCTATCTATCTATCTATCTATCTATCTCTAGTCGCCTACTTCTGGGTGCTCTCGTGTCACCCCCTGAACTTTGGGTAAACCGAAATTAGTATGGGAGAGTAAGATGGTTTCACGAATATGACTCGCTGGTCATGACATGAATAATGTGACAATCCCGTCGCGTACGTCGTCAAACCCTTTCCGCCAGAGACGTGTGGCGCATACCCGTATACCGCGGGCGGGTATGTGCCACAGGTGATTGACAGTTTATATCTACCCAGGAACGGCGAGAAGAGACATTAGTAAATTTAACGCGAAAGAGAGAGAGAAGAACTCTTATTTATGCAGGCCTACAGGATCGTCGTCGTTGGGTGGAGCCCTTAGTTCAGGGCCCCATTGGCTCGCGCTACACCACGCGCCCGCTGGATCAGCCGACGGTACTCTGAGCTGGTCAGCGAAGTCTCCCAGAATGAATGTGAGGGTGAAGGAATAGGGCGGTAGCCCGGTGGTTGCGGACATTCCCAGGTGCAGAGATACACCGTGGGCTTCGCTCCACAATAGGGGCACTATGAGGGATATTGTGTGGGGTGGAAGAGATGAAGGATGTAAAGGAAGGGGAATGAAGTAGTCTGAAGCTAGCGCGTGAGCGCTAATAAAAAGCTGACATCGGCAGGGTTGACCGACGCAAATAATGAATGTCAGGGTCCCAGCAGGAATCATTCTGAGTGGAAAGCAAATATTCTAGCGCAGAGCCACGCCAAGCCTCCTAACTGCTTTTCAAATAGACCCTAATGTTCATGAAACGTCAATTGTGGTTGCAGTGCTGGCTATACAATTTGATAAACGTTACAGTACTCCTATGATACATTCGTCACGTCGGGTTAACGTAAATTATAGTTCAGCGCCATCCACTGAAGTTGATTTATGTAGCAGTGTCCAGGCCCACCATCCTCGCGAGCACAAGCGCTACATATCAGCTAACCACTTCTTTATTTATTTCCTTATTTATGTATTTTATATATAGGTACTGTGATCTGGTACCAGATCTTGGCAGGGTGGATATACGTGGAAATGTACAAGCATTTTAGCACATACAAGTTCATAGCAATAACAGGCATTCTTCAAACATTTGTAAGAATTCAATAAAACTGCTAACGAACAAATAGAATTACACAAACACAGACTCATAACATATTCAGATATTTTTCCAACATTGCTGAAGACTTTTAAGTGACGATTTCCGTATTGAGATTATTCCAGTCTGTTATTGTCCCACAAAAAAAATATTTAAAACAACTATTCCTTGAGTTAAAGGAAACTATGGTTAAAGCATGTCTTTGTCTTGTTTGATAACCTGATGAGTAAGTGAGAAAGAGAAATAGATGAAAATGAAAACGCAGGGAAGTGTTGACGTTATAATGGCCATTTACGAGCTGAAAGAGAAACTTTAATCGGCAGACACGGTTGCGCTCCGTTACCGTGGGTAGTGCACTACGTTTAATTCGCTCACTCACAGATGTGCGGCCGTAGGAATTGAAAATGAACCGAAGTACCTTACGCTGTATGCGTTCTAGTTTTTTAAAGATTAATTAAAGTGAATGGGTGCCAAATAATCACTGCATATTCCAACGGTCAAATGTAGGAATTGTATGTTAACAAACGAACAGTAGATGTAGATGACTTCAATCAGCGTATCAAGAAAAACAGTTTGCGAATTAGAAACAACTGTATCGATGTGATTAATCCAAGAAAGATTATTAGTGATCCACGGGCCAAAAAAATTTGTATTCTGTTACCACTAATAGTGATATACTATCTACACCATATGCATAATGAAGAGGTGATTGTTTCGTTGGTGATTCGCAGTTTTATCAAAATTAATTAACATTTGCCATATTTCGCACCATGGGATGACCTTTACCAGGTCGTATTTAGACGCACCTGATCGTCAACTGAAGATACATTTTCATATAAAATACAGTCATATGCATAAAGTTACACACGAACTAAAAGTACTGCCACAATGTCATTAATAAAGAATAAAAATAAAAGTGGTCCCTAAACTGACCCTTGGGGGACACCAAAAACAACCTCGGCACTTTTAGAAGTAGCATTGTTTAAGGTGACGAATTGGCGCCTGTTAGAAAGGTAGGCCGTAATCCAAGCAAGTATCTGATCATTTTTATATAGTACCTCAATTTATGAGTTAATTTTTTATGCGACGCCTTGTCAAATGCATTGTGAAAATCCATGAATATAGCGTCTGTCTGCTTTCCTTCATTAATAGACTGTGCGAAATCATGCATGGTTTCAACTAATTGAGTACGCGTAGAAAATCCACGCATAAAACCATATTGCACATCTACGAGTACCTTATGGTGTTCTAAGAAACCTACTATGTGTTTATGAATTATATGTTCTAAAATTTTACACGACGTAAACGTTAGTGATACGGCCCTGTAATTCTCGATGTATCACTTTTCTCTGATATATGCAAGGATTTGATTTCGGCCGTCCTCCAGTCACCCGGTAAGGAACGATCGCTTAATGATCTAGTGAACACAATATACAAGCACTTCAATCAATCAATCGATCAATCAATCAATCAATTTCCTTTGGATAGGAGTAGTACAAGACTAAAAGTTCCAGAGCTTGACGAGGTCCCGACCCCTTTACATGTTGGCAAGGCAGCAGGATGACAGACAATCACACATGAAGAATGCAAAATAAACTTTACAAGAATAACATTGCATCAAGTAATACAAAAATTATAAAACAAACACTGAGAATAGAGAGAGAATAGTTCATATGTATAGTCATGAAGTGGCATGAACATTAACAGGAACCATCGATAAGAAGAATGGCCAAAATTCCTAGAGATGTACTTAGCCTGCCCGTCCCAACGTGGGAGAAGCCCACTGCGCGCTAGTCGCGTCTCTCAGGACTATAATAAAGTTCCACCATCCATCCATTATTGGGGAAAATAAATGAGCTGCGCGAAGCGATTAATGTGACAGTTTTGATCAGACGAAGGATCAAAATCTTCTTCGTTTAAGAAGTTTAGTAGGGAAGGTTGCCTGTAGGACAATGATGGCTCATCATAAACAGTTCTAGGGGTGGGTACAGTCCAGTTTTCTTTGTGCCTGGTGAGTCGAACACTTGGGTTTAGTTTAGCTTAGCAAGATTAATTATGGTATTGGTACCATGCTCAACAAACTCTTTATAACACAAGAGCAGCCTGTAATTATACAAAGTGAACACCGGAAGAATTTCATAATTTGGAAAAAAGAAGTTTTGTAGAGGACAGATAGTGTACAGCAACAATATGTCGTATGGCTCTTTCATTGCGATAGCAATTATATGGACACTCTCGGCTGATTTTCGCCCTCGGCGTCTGTCGAGGCCGTAATGTCCCGGATATGTATATGTATGTGTATATATAAAAAAGCATAAAGAAAAATAAATCAACAGAAAAAAAATTCGAAACCACTTGACCGGGGATTCGAACCAGTGACCCCTCGAACCGCAGCCTGCTGCGCTAGCCAACACAGCCACATGCTTTTTTTTCTTTATTACCTTATTAAACATAGAACAGAAAGATCAACGTACAAACAAATATACATCAGTAATTCACGCACTGAACCATGCCTAGAAAGCTCTCATATTTATCAGTACATCAAGAGTAGTGACCCAGTCTGGTGGGTCAGGCTGGGCTCTAAGAAGCTCCCTAACTTGAAGTACACTTTCTAGAAAGTTTTCTCTAGACGATTTCACGTGAACATCGGCGTTGCGCACTTGCATTCTCGTTTTCCATAAACCGTGAAGACCCAGAATCATTATTATGTCATAGGGAGTATCGACTGGTAGGAACCTGATGCCGTAAGGGTCTAGGGGAAATTGTTCTTTTATAGTGCGCTGGAGGATATCCCAATAAAATACCGCATCCCGGCAGTCGATAAAAGCATGTTCAATGCTCTCTGGTTTGTTGCATAGGAGGCAGTCAGTTGTCCAAGGAACAAAAATGCCTTTTTCCTCAAGTCATGTTTTAACGGGTAGACTATTTGTGTGTAATTTGAAGAAGAAGCTTTTGGCAGTTGGAGACACTGGCATTTTCTTAACCCTTTTCAGAATATTTTGTCCTGGGTATCCACGATATGGCAAACGGTACATAGGAGTCGGTAGCGAAACATCAATCAAATCCTTATAAATTCTCTTTTTGGTAACACCACCCAAGTATTCTGACGAAAATCTCGCTCTCAACATTCTGTATGAGAGCAATACCTCTCTCAAGTATCCATTTACAGAACCCCCCATGTCCTCACCTGAAGAAACAATGAATTCCGGTATTAATTTGCGTAGCCTGGTTTGTATAACTGTGCGTAAGAAGGTGTCATTCATATCCCGTAGAAACATAAATCTAGAGACAATTTGGCGCAAAAATAAGTGAACAAGACCAACACCTCCGCATTTGACCGTAAAGAACAAGTTAGTTCGACTGATTTTTTCCCAAGTCGACGCCCAAATAAAAACTGCAAAAACCCGATGTATCTTCTGAACACTAGAACGTGAAGCACTTAGGACATTCATAACGTACCATATACGTGACAGTAGAAAAACATTACACACAGCAGCACGCGAAAAAATAGATAACTGCCTACCCCGCCATGCATCTGCTTTTTCCTTTAGCTTAGATGTTTGTTCCAGCCAATAATCCTCAGTGCTCTGATACTTGTCAAGAGGTACACCCAGGTACTTTGTTGGTACAGAGTACATACGCATGTGAGAAAAAAATTCTGGCATGGTATCCCAATCACCGTGCCAAAGACCACAACTTTTCTGCCAGTTTATCTTGCAGCCCGTGTATGAGCAAAACTTTTCAATGACAGCTGTTGCCTCAATGATATTATCTTTGTTCGTACAAAAAACAGCGATGTCATCCGCATAAGCAAGTACTTTAACCTGAGCCGAGAGCAAGCTGTATCCACTAATGCTTTTGTTTTGCATTATAGCCAAGCAAAGAGGCTCAATGTAGACCGCAAATAGCAAAGGTGACAATGGGCACCCTTGGCGAACTGAGGAACACACAGAGACAGTGTCAGTTAGCTCCCCATTGACTATTATCCTGGTCGAGCAATTAGCATACGCCATTTTTACACCATCAGCTATTACATGGCCTACGTTCAAATACTCAAGTAAAGAAAAGAGCACATCATGGGCAACAAGATCGAATGCTTTCGCAAGGTCTAACTGAATCATTGCTACGTGATCACCAATCACATCACAAACTTCCAAAATGTGTATATTTGTTGCGATACTACGCCCCTTAATACCACATGTTTGATGAGTACCAATGAGAGTGGTAATGACACTTTGGAGTCGTTTGGCCAATACTTTCATGAATATCTTATAATCTACGTTGGTAAGGCTTATCGGGCGATAAGATCCAACTAACTTTCGTTTATCAATGTCGTCTGTTTTGGGGATCAATACAATATACGATGTTTTGAAAGATGGAGGGACCTGTTTGTGCTCATACACATCATGAAAGACTTCATGCAATATTTGGGCAATCAGGGGTTTAAAGAATTTATAAAAGGCAGCTCCCAATCCATCAGGACCTGGCGTCTTTCCATTTGGTAACTTTTCAATAGCGTTCTCTATTTCTTGAACCGTGATGGGTGACTCGAGACGAGTCTTAACATCATCCTCGAGTTTGGGCATACGTCGCATGAAATCCTCCTTGAAACGTTCGTCCAAAATATGCTTACAGCCAAAAAGCTGTGCAAAATGATCCGATATAACGCGCCGAATATCTGCCTGCTCATTGACTACTTGACCTTCATGGTTTAGTTCGCGTATCTCTTTTTGACATGCATAGCGTTTCTCATCAGCTAGTGCACGCTTTGTTGGAGTTTCCCCCATCAAAAATGACTCAGCTCGTGCCCTCACAGCTGCTGCTTTATACTTAGCAACATCAATGTTTTCTAAATGACATTTAACCTCTCTTATTGGTTTCGTATAAGTACCAGGTTGAATGTTTTCCATAGTGTACATAAATTGCAGATTTTCTCTGAGTTCCCTTTCTTTTCGGTTTTGTTCCTGCTGCCTAACACTACTACACTCGATTGCTTTTATTTTAACCTCCTCCTTGAAGTCCTCCCATTGTGTTATGAAGTTAGTTGATCGAGTCTCTAGCAAGCGCTCTGCATTTGCGGCAATGTCATCAACAAATTTTTCATCTTCCAAAATCCCTGTATTAAGTTTCCAGAGGTACCAGTTGAAACGGCTCCGTTTTTCTTTTGCACCAAACATAGCAGTCACCAGGCAGTGGTCGCTGAATTGAACTGCATTCACTGCATAGCCAGAGCAGAGAGGAATGAGTTCTGTGGATACATATATTCTATCTAATCTGGCATGACTGTCGCGTTGATAATGCGTGTACTGGGGTTGCGTTCTACACGACATCACGCTGCCTATGTCTTCTAAGTTACACTCGCTAATAAGTGAATTCAGCGTGATAGCACTCCTATCTCTAACGGGCTGACTCTTAGCTCTGTCAGAAGCAAAACAAACGCAATTGAAATCTCCCAATACTAGTAAAATTTTGTCACAGTTCAGAAACCCTTCAAGACCCTCGAAAAGTAGATTTCGATTTGCTTCAACATTTGGTGCATAGAAACAAATGACGCGGCAGCACCTATTCGATAGGAGCATATCGACAACAAGTAAACGTCCACTTTGGCGCGAGAAAACATTCTCAACAGAGAAGCTTACAGAGTTACGAATAAAAAGCACACATCCACCAGACGTGCCAACAGCATGGGAAACACAAACATTAAAATGAGGACGGAAAATGGCCACCATACGATCAGTTGACTCTTCGCTTTCTATTTTGGACTCCTGGACAGCTACAATATCTAGGTCGTTGTCACGAAGCAGACGGTTCAGCTGATACTGACGCCTTCGCATATTAAGCCATCGTACATTTAATGTAGCTATCCGAAAGGGTTTTAATATTTTACCGTCCATGGCTTAATAAAAAAGTAAGGGTTCCTGAACCATATCGTGCTCACTTTGCTCGCCGACTCGGTATCCCAGGCCTGTCTAAATTTAGGGGGTGCAGGAAAGATCAACAGGTACTTGCTGTCGGCTTCCAAAATACGCGAAAACGACATGAAAAGACCACACACCACGTGCATACAATAAGAACGCACACTGCAGTCGAAGCGTTCCGCTAACATCTCACCTCGCGACCCCCCCCGTACAGACCCCCAGGACACTTTCCAGCAGAACTACGGCGGCGGTTTCCCCGCCAGCCGCGCCTCCATCGGAACGATGGAACGCGACCTCGTTGCCGGCCTTCTTGCACTAACCGTTTTAGGCGGAGGACCTCCGTCGCTGCTTGCGTCCAGCTTCTCCTCAACTGTCTGTTCACGAGTGCGTTTCCCCGCCACCTGAGAAGGTGGTGTCGGCGCCAATGACTCCGCGTCCATTACTTCAGCTTCTTTGGGTGTAGCGTCTGCAAGCGTCTCAGTGGGCGCCGCGGTGGCGTCCTCCGGTGCCTCACCGCCCTCCGCAGTATGGTCCTCTTCCTGTTCAATTTTGCTTTGAGAAACGCGTTTCGCTGGTGCCATATGGATGGGAAGCTTCGTCATCGACGATTTCAGGGTTCCAGGTTCCCCTCCAGCTGTTGCAGCCTCCTCGGCTTCCTGCTTTCCTGCTCATCCATGAGCAGCTCGGACGAACCTTCGCTGTTCAAGGGCCCAACTGCAGCAGCATATGACCTCACACACTGTCCCTCCTCATGCCCGAAGCGTCTACAGGCATTACACCGGGGTACACGACAGTCCCGACGAATGTGTCCCTTGCCTTGGCATCGGAGACACAGGGGGGCTCGTCCCGCAACAACCGCAAGAGCCATCTCCCCTGCGACGCTCAATTGGTGCGGCAGATCGTCCAACTTGACACCTGCCTTCAACTTGAGGGACACGAGACGCGTAGTCAAACTTTTGTCAGACAGCCCATGAACTCTCCATCTCTCTCTGGAGACGTCGGTGGCTCGTCCATACGGTGCAAAGGCCAACCACACATCTTCATCCGGCACGTTGGGTAGAAGCAAGTGCAACTTGACACGGATGTCCTGATTAGCTGGATCAATAACAAGACAGCGGCAGTTCTTGACAGTCACCTCACCAGCTTCCACAATCTTCCTTGTAGCTTCCGCGTTTCGCAGGGTCACCGCCCAAACGTGGCTCATGCGGTATGCTCCCAATGCAGTGACATCAGGGAGCAGAGAGAGCCGTGCCAGCGCGTCCCTGAAGTCCTCCACACGATAAGGCCTTGCTTTCACATCCGCATGAAGAAAAATGGTGTTAAGAACAATGCGACCTGAGGGTAAGTTGGGAAGGATGACCTGGTACTCGTTGTTCTGCGCCAAATCCTGAGAAAGGGGCCTGTTACCGCGACCAGACGCGGCCGCTGAAACCGCTCCTGAGGAGCACGACATCATGCGTCTGAACTCGACAGCGTCCAGAAGGAGACCGCACAGCCACATGCCATGCTCGTGCCAGCGTGGTAAGACGTGATTAGGGCGTGCTTCAAGAAGCGTTGTGCGCGCGCCTTTACCGACGCTGCGCTGTGCTGCCCAAAGACGCGTCACTCCGTTTTTAACGATCGGAGAAAGCATCGAAGTAAACACAGATGGGCAGGGAGGGATAAGAAAAATTGTGGTTGATCCCTCTGATATAGGAATCGGTATAACACACGAAAGTGAAACATGCCTTCACAGAAGTACTTGAATGTTTATTGCTCATTGATATATAAAAATTGAAGGACACTTTGTACATTCCAAAGTGTGTTCGCCGAAAGCGTGTGGCCATTCCACTGATTATGCCATGTCTTTTTTCTTTTACACTCTCAGTGGGATAAGACACAAACCGAATGGGTGCGTGTTTTCTTCTTTAATTTTTTACCGCGAATCGCAGCGAGACGCGAGACTCATCATCCTCCGTTCGCATGCGTTAGTATTTTCTCGCGCTTTGCACATCATGCAAACGCCATCCGCGTTCCAGCTCTTTAAATTGACGGACCCTTTGTAAATTGGAAAGTGTATTCTGTGAACGCCTGGGTCCATTGAGACGGCGTCGGTCAGAATGATTGCAAACTCTGGGCACAGCGACGCTACGCAAGCAAAGCGCAAGCGCTATAGAGTCCGACGCGACCGGCATCCGTCTGCGCATCCCGGCGGCCACCTGGCTCCGTGCCAGAGCTCGGACGGACGGACATGGACGGATGGACGGACGGACGGACAGACGGATGGACAGAGGGATGGATGGACGGACGGACGAACAGACAGAGAGACGTACGGACAGACGGACGGACGGACGCCGGACGGAGGTCGGACGGACACCGGACGGACGTGAGCATGAGACATTAAAGGCTTTCGCCTTAAAGATTACACCATCTCCCGCTAAAGGGAACCATGTGTAGATGCGAAGCAGAGGGCGCTAACGCTTACACTGGCGGCGGCGCTGACGCTGGCTCTCATCGCAGCGTTGCAGAGGAGAGAAACCTGGGGGGCGCAAAGCACGCAGTGATGGACCGCGGTGTTTCCTACTGGAACATCCAAATCGCTGCTCATGGGCAATGAGAGACAGAAGACTCGGACTGGACACAGAGACCCGCAGTCCGCTTTTAGTTAACGCGCACGCTGCGAATTTTTGATCGTTCGACAACGCACAGGAGAAATCTCCCACCGGCACCACTTTGCAGGTCAAGATCCAGTGCCATATATACGGGGTGGCCAGTGAACGGTTGTGCAGCGCGAGCAGTCGGTTTTTTCAACCAAGAAACTCGCTAGCAGACGCTGCCTGCGTCAGCGTCGCGAAGCGAGAGAGAGGGGGGAGCGTAGGCGAGGAGAGAGAGGGGGGGACGCGCATGCGTAGTGGGAGTGTGGACGCCGCGGGCAGGGATGCATAGAGAGAGGGGGGAGCGTAGGAGGGGAGAGAGGATGGGAGGCGCATGCGCAGTGAGGGTGTGGTTGCCGCGGGGAGGGATGCCTAGAGGAGAGAGAGGGGGGAGAGGAGGTTTTTAGATGCGAAGCATCTTATGCTCGGGGCTTTGTCCGTCCCTCCCGCGTCCCCCGTCCGCCGTCCCGCGTCCCGCGTCCGGCCACTTTCATGAAGTAGGAAGCACCCATTATGCGAACCAAAACACTGCAGTAATATGAAGGCCTTCAACCACTACTACAGTCATCAGAGTCATGGCCGAGAGCACAGAGGCTGCTTAGCAATGGCTAGGCAGGTGGTGTCTGTCGCCCAGGTTGACCCCATTCCTTGATCTTGCTTGCATGTGTTTGGAGGGGGCTTAGTCCTTCCCGCGTCCCACAGCGTATGCGCGTCCCCTCCCCATCTCTATCCTACGCTCACTCCCTTTCTCTCCTCTTGGAATCCTCTACTCTACGGAGCGGCCCCCCGCATCCCACACCCCCCCACAGCGCATGCGCGTCCCCTCTCCTACGCTCACCCCCTTTCTATACTCTAGGAATCAACTACTCTACGGAGCGGCGCCCGCGTTCCACATCCCCACAGCACATGCGCGCCTCTCCCCCCTCTCCTCTAGGAATCCTCTACTCTACGGAGTGGCTCCGGCATCCCACATCTCCACAGCGCATGCGCATCCTCTCCCCCCTCTCTCCTCTAGGAATCCTCTACTCTACGGAGTGGCTCCCGTGTGCCACACCCCCCACAGCGCATGCACGTCCCCCCCCCGTCCTCTCCTCTAGGAATCCTCTACGGAGCGGCGAGCAAGACAGGTGGTGTGACAGCTGCATACTCCGCTAGGGGCGCCAGGGTAGTTCCGCGGTATGAAAATGACGGAGCGCGCGCGCCTCATTCTCTCTCCTGTGCAGCGCCGCGATGAGCGCCCGGACCGCTGCCGTGAAATGAGCGGCGACGTTCCTCCTGCTCAAGCTCTTTATCTCCCCGCTGCTTCGCATCCACACATGCTTCCCTTTAGCGGGAGATGGGGAATTTTTTTTATTTTATTTTTTAATGGGCTTGCGCATGCGCAGTAAGGGTGGTCACGCCGCACACCACCACCGGATTAAGCTTCGCCATAAGATGCTTCACATCTAAAAGAACACTGGGCACACTTGGCGTCAGAGGCCACCGCGTGGCAGAGACGCAGAGGGGTCATTCCACGTGGCGCAGTTCAAAAGAAAAAGATGTATCAAACAGCGTCGAAAAGTCATATAATCATATAATCAATCCTTGGCCAATCCCCCCTGAGTGGGTGTGAGCCATGTCAAAGGCAACAACAACAAGAGCGTTGGCTTCTGCGTTGTGGACACTCGCAGCGCGTTGCTCAAATACAAACACGTAACAACTGCGACAGTTGTTAGTTCACGCTTGTCCTGTGTATACCTATGCGTCCTTTTCGAGCGTCCTTCTTTGTGCTGCGGCGGCGCGTTGCAAGTCGTGCTGCTTGTCGTTCTTAGTGTGACAAACTAATTTCTTGCTATCGCATTCATTGCTTCGCCCTAGTGGCGAAACTGACCTTTTTCTGTAGTCAATACAACTTGTGCAAATTTGCCACTCCGGTAGTACACCATGCTAGAGTACTGTACGACGATAATACCAGCGCATTGTATATCATAACTTTCACCTTAGTAGGAAGCATACATCGCATACGTGCAAGGACACCAATGGCAGATGACATCTTTGAGTGCAGGCTATCAACATGTAGATTCCATGAAAGGTGGTTTGAGAAATATACTCCAAGGGTACTAACGGAATCTACTATATCTAACTGCTGAGAGCCCAGAAATAAATTCATCTTTTTGCAAGGTTTTCCCTTTAGGCGTATATAAAATAACTTGTGTTTTGAAGGGTTTATTTTTAATAAACAGCGTTTTATTAGCCATTACCTCTATCTCTGTTTCCAAGCTCCCTCTAATAAAAACTGTCGCGTCATCGGCGTACGAGACAAACGTTGCGTTGTGTGTGCAGTGTACAATGTCATTTATGTAAATCAAAAATAAAAGTGGCCCTAGAATACTTCCCTGTGGCACACCAACAACGACCGGCTTCCTTGCAGATATTAAATGTGAAGCATTTCTTTGCGTACTGTAAGCACTTTTGCGTTTCTATCTACGTATCTACGTATCTATCTATCTAGCCGCCTACGTCTGCGTGCTCTCCTGATGGGCTACTTAACTTGGGGTAGACCAAAATTTGCATGGGAGGGTAAGAGGTCTTGAAGAATGTGTCTGGCTGGTTATGACATGAATAACGTGAAAATCCTGTCGCGTACGTCGTCAAACGTATTTCTTCAGACACGAGTGGCTCATACCCGTATACCATGAGCCGCGGAATGCGGGTATGTGCCACAGGACTTTGGCAATTGATATGTACCCTCTCCCCACGTGTAGGGTAGAAAACTGGACGTAGTCTAGTTAACCTCCCTACCTTTCCTCTATTAATTCTCTCTCTCTCTCTCTGCATGTACCCAGGAACGGCGAGAACAGGCATCGGTAATTTAAGTGCGAAAGCGTTAAGAAAAACTGACATCGGTGGCGTTGACACGCGTAATTTAAAGGCAACATCGTTAAGAAAAACGGACACTGGAGGCGTTTACGCGAGGAATACAAAGAATAGAAATCAGAGTCCCAGCAGGAATCGAACCCAAGCATTCCGCGTGGCAATCAAGCATTCTACCACAGAGCCACGTCAGGTCTCGAAACTGCTTTGGAAGAACACCCTATGCAGGCGTAATGTTGGTGAAACGTGTAATGTGGTTCCAGTGCTTGCTATCTAATTTTATAAACATTACATACGTACTCCTATGACGAAGGAGCCATGTCAGGTTAACGTCAGTTGTATACTTAAGCGCCATCCTCTGTAGTTTGTTTACGTAGCACTATCCAGGGCTACCATCCTTGGAAGCACAAGCTCTACATATCAGCTTACGGCTTCTGGTGTTGGCAATACCCATGTTTCTGTTGGCATCGTTACACAACTGTAAACAACTGGTTATATGAAACATATGCGACTGTTCAACATGTCTGTGCGTGCAACATTTGTACATATCTTTAGCGTCATTTCATTACGTTACGCTCAATCAAAAATTACAACACAGTCACTATACCTACGAATGCTTCGCATAACATCGATTCCCACGGTACTTGGGATGTGCCTAATTTTTTTTATTGTTGGCATCTACGAATTGTGTTCTGCTTGAAAGATAAGATTTTAGAAGCGCATGCACTGTTCCACGCACACTATAGTTTTCTAATTTGCTGAGAAGGATGGAATGATCAATTAAGAGAAATGCCTTGGAAAAATCGACGTATATGCCTAATGCCATTTGTTTGCGATTGAATGCATCTATGATTATTTCTTTTTGAGTAAAAAGGGCTGTTTCGGTATAGCGATGCTTCCTGAACCCATGTTGAAACAATTTGTGGTGATTAAAAATGACAGCAATCTAATATGCATTAATTTTTCAATACCTTTCGAAAACACTAGGATTTCTGAAATAGGTTAGGAGCCGGCACGCTCGCCGACATGCGCCTGACGCTTTTGCTGCTTGTGCAGGTATCTGCGCTGTTGTGGCCTTCATTCCATGAATCTACTCTCGGTCAAGAGGGAGCGGCGACGTTGTGTTCCTGGACCGGCATCTGCACTGCATCTGATAGCACCTGGCTGCCGCCGGTAATCGGTGACACCACCAGACAGCAGCTATTCACGCACAACGGGTGGGAGGACATCGGATGCGTCGTCCCGATGCGCTTTGCTGGCTGGGAACCACGTGATGACCAAGAAGACTACTTAAGCGAGCAGCGCTTTGCCACCGTGGGATTTGGAGCCGGCACACTCGCCGACATGCGCCTGACGCTTTTGCTGCTTGTGCAGGTTAGTCGAAGCTATTCGTTCACGACGCGTATATTTCTACTAGTTGTGCCGGCTCCACCCACTCTGGCAAGTGCGACATTTCATTGTCATAAACGGGTCTGGGGAAGGGGCATGAAAAATAGCCGTTGTTTTTTCTTAAGCAGAGTGCTCTATCTTGTGATGTTACTGTTACTATCAGGTGACGTTGAGCTAAATCCTGGCCCTCGTGAGACAGATACCTTGCTGAAAAACATCCAGGATGGCCAAACTGCCATTTTAAGTAAACTAGATTCCATTGATACAAGATTTACGAAGCACGAAACTTTAATGGCAGAAATGAGCAAGAACTTAGGCGACACTCAACGTCAGATAAAGGAGGTTAATAAGTTGGTCTCAGAGCAAGCCGACGTCATTAAGTATCTATTAGATACGGTAAAACAATTAGAGGTGAAAGTTGTGGATTTAGAAAACCGAAGCCGTAGGGGAAATTGGTTTTCTACGGTGTAGAGGACAATGATCAGTTTGAAACGTGGGAAAAATCGGAGCAGCTGATTAAGGATATTTGTAGAACTAATCTTGGCATTGAGCTTAAATGAGTTGAAAGGGCACATAGAGTGGGACGTTATGACAGTAAAGGAGTACGACCAATCATTGTAAGTCTTTCATCCTTCAAGGAAAAACAAATAATTATCTCGAACGCCAAGAAACTTAAAGGGACAACGTGCGGTATAGACCAAGATTACTCACCTGAAACACGCGCTATCAGGAAGAAACTATGGCAATATGCTAAAGTTAAAAAGATGGACAAAAAAAATAAAGTTAAACTGAGTTTCGATAAGCTCATCGTGAATGGTAGAGCTTTTCATTGGGATAAGGAAAAAGAAGAGGTTGTCCCATTTTTGAAACCATGACCAACAAATAAAAGTAAAAGTAAAGCTCAAGAACACAAAGATACTGCTATCTTATTAGTTAACTGCAGAAGTGTAACAAAGAAAGTCGATCAGCTTGTTGGTTTGATAGAATCAGTGGAAGCAGACATTGTAATGAGCACGGAATCTTGGCTCAATCAAACTATTCGTGATAGCGAAGTGTTTCCACAAGATTATGTGGTTTATCGTAAAGATCGGCCTAGCCTCGGAGGGGGGCGTATTTCTGCTTGTCCATTCGACACTGCAGTCTTGCGCTCTAGATATCTGTCATGAGGCTATCGAAACAGTCTGGTGCAAAATTGTATTACCTAACAATTCTTGTTTGGTTGGCGTGGTTTACCGTGCGCCGAACTCTGATGCGAGCAATATCCGGGATTTGTTTGAGATTGTCTCTGAAGTGTCAGGTGAAGTCATGTTGTTCGGTGGTAATTTTAATTTGCCGGATATGTGTTGGCGAGATGATCATTGCGACATTGTTACTCGCTGTGCTGCGAACACTGAAATGAAAAAGCTTGTAGACACATTCGGCCTAGTACAATATGAAAGAGAACCAACACGCGGATGCAATATCCTAGATTTGTTGTTTTCAAGCTCACCTTACTTAGTAAGTTCTACTACAGTCATACCAGGAATTAGCGATCATTCGGCAGTTGTCGCGACAGTAAAAACCAAATTTCAATGACCTACTTCTTGTGAGAACAGAAGAGTATTCTTTTATGATAAAGGGGATTATGAAAGTATAAATGAGAAACTGCTTCAATACTTGCCTACTTTTGAATGCCTCGCGGACAAATGTGACATACATGAACTGTGGAATACGTTCAAATTAAAATTAGATGAACTTGTGAACGAACACATACCAAACATACATTCTTCCAAACTTAAAAAACGTAAAAAACCGTGGGTTACGTCAGCGATTATGCGGATCACACAAAAAAGGAAACGGATTTTTGCGCGGTATACAAAAACGAAGAGTAAGGCTCATTATGAGAGGTTGGCACAAATAACGCACGATTATAAGCTTAGTAGTAAGATCGCAAAAGAAAAATATTTCAGAGGACTAAACGAAAGGCTGAAAACAAATCCTAAGCTTTTATGGAAGTATCTAAAGGGGTGTGGATCAAGTGATATGGGCATTCCAGAAATCCCATGCGATAACCATGTCGTCACGGATGACGAAGCTAAGGCAACGTATCTAAATGAGTTCTTTCGTTCGGCATTTCTCCCAGTAAAATCAGGCAGTTTAACGACCCCTGTTAGCAATGTGCCACTCATGGCACCGGTGGAAATCAACGTGTCCGGTATCAAAAAGTTGTTGGAGCGATTAGACGAAACCAAAGCAGTTGGTCCGGACGGCATCTCGCCTCGCGTGCTAAAGCGCTGTGCTGCGCCCGTCTCCCTTTATCTTTTAAAGACGATAGTCTTTCTTGGGATACTTAAACGCAAAAATTTTGGTCTGTATGTCTGTCCGTCTGTTTGTCTGTCGGTAACCCGATTCAGCTACTCGGCCAAAGTTTAACTTCTTTCTGAACGCCCAGCCATCTTGAACTGGTGTTCGCGTTCATATTTGTGAACATATTCGATCAAATTGCAAATACTACGCATTCCTGAGGCGCAACATTAATATGTAAATGTCAGGACGTGTGTTCTTTATTAGAAAATACATAGGTACGCAATTCTAAAGACCCTAGTGTTTTTTAGGTTGTCTCTGGCAAGGCAAAACATAGTAGTACGGCCGGCACAAGACTATCGTCTTTCGACGACATTTGCAGCGAAGCACGCAGATACGCGGCCAATTTTTTTATTATATTTACACATTCGCTCTGCGCCAGTGACCTGCCACATGATTGGAAGAAAGCACACGTTGTGCCAATTCATAAGGGCGGTTCGAGAAAAGATGTCCAAAATTATAGGCCTGTTTCCCTGACATGCATTGTATGCAAGCTAATGGAACACATTATTTACACAGCTATCATTAATCATCTCGCCGAGAACAAAATCCTAATTAAAAAACAGCATGGCTTCCGTAAGGGCTTGTCCTGCACTACACAACTTGTAGAGTTTTACCATGATTTAGGGTGTGAGATTGATGCTGAGGGCCAGATGGATTGTTTATTTTTAGATTTTCGAAAAGCCTTCGATACCGTTACCCACTCGCTTCTTATTTACAAACTTCAGCTGTTAAATATAAACATTGATGTTATAAAATGGATTCAGAATTTCTTGTCGGAGCGTAGCCAATGTGTTGTTGTAATAGTAAAAAATCGAGTTATGTGAACGTCACCTCCGGAGTCCCACAGGGCTCTGTATTGGGACCTATATAATTTTTATTTATATTAACGACATAAATTTAGGTATCACATGATCCTTACGACTATTTGCAGATGATTGCGTGGTGTACCGAAAAATATCTTGTGCTCAGGACGCGATAGCACTTCAGAGAGACTTGAGCAGAATACATGACTGGTGCAATCAATGGAAAATGTGTTTAAACGCTAAAAAGTGCATTCATATGTGTTTCACTAAAAAGCAAAAGCCATTGATAAATAGCTACCATATTGATAAGGACTTGGTTGCCACTGTTGATGTATGTAAGTACTTAGGCGTCGTGTTTTCTGCAGATCGTTCGTGGAATGCGCATATTAGTGAGATAGTGGGTAAAGCTGGAAGGGCGTTGAACTTTGTTCAACGAAACCTGAGATGTCGCGAGAGTGAATTAAAACAGAATGCATTTACTACATGTGTAAGAACGATTTTAGAGTAGGCCTGCCCATTGTGGGATCCAAGTGAAGCCAATCTCACATCCTTGATAGAAAGTATCCAAAACAGAGCGGCCAGGTTTGTCCTGGGCAGGTACCGTAGAACAGACAGTGTCACAGTGATGAAACGAGAATTGAATTGGGAACTGTTGTCTTCGCGTCGACGAAAGTTAAGACTCAAATTAGTTTTTCAGATATTTTACAACAAGGTTGGCATTAACAAGGAAACGCACTTAAACACACCGTTTTATCTTTCTAAAAGGAATGACCACAAACTCAAAATCCGTGAATACCGGCCCAGGACATGCATGTTCGCTAATTCTTTTTTTCCGAAGTGTGTGACAGAATGGAACAAGCTGTCTGAAGAACAAGTATGTTGTGCAAATGAAGAAATATTTGTATCTATGTTGTAACCACCCCTGCTGTAACGCCCAAGGGCAATGCGGGGTCATTCTTGAATAAAGAAAAAAAAGAAAGATAGTTGTTTATTGTCCCTTTATCCCCGTGCTTGTCAACTGGAACAACGTGTGAAGTCTGCATTTGTTTTGGAAATATACCTGTAGATAATGTTAAATTATAAATATGGGTAAGAACAGGGTATATAATATGAAGCGCATACTTTATGGGGTGAATCTGGATACCACCGGCGTCCAAGGACCATCATTCCGCATCAGTACATCATTCCGCATAGCGCTTAAAAAACGCGTTTGGAATGAATACCATCGGGTCCCGGCGACTTTTTACTATCAAGGTTTAAGGGCAAATTACACAAACAACTTCCAGAAATAACAACATCAGATATACCAGGAACCGATACAGAAAAATTGGGAAGGAATTGTTAAAAGCAGTAGAGATGACAGTCTCATTTTTTACACATTCGCAAGCTATCATGAACTTAGTAGTCGCACAAGCTTTAGGCTTTATTTGGCGCCGGAATCTCTGTGGAGACGTTTGAATAAACGAAGGCAAGAGTGTTCCGTAATATTTTTCTTTGTCAAAAATTATTTTCTGCTTTAGTTGTTCGGAAGTTTCAACAACGAGAGATTTTAACGCTATATTTGTTTTTGATATCATTTTCAACCTTTTGAGCCTTCGCTGCAGTTGTAACGCCTCCCTGGAAATCCATGGGCTACGGTGCACAGATTTTTTTCACAATTTGGGGCACAAAACGCTGTGTACACTAAGAGACGATATCTTCAAAGGCTTTTCTTGTGCTGTAAATGACTTATGACTTTCCATAAGTCATTTACAGCACAAGTACTATTTTTAAAATGATCGAAGTAGAAATCGAGCATATCTATAATAGATTCGTCATCAGCATGAGAAAAATTGGGAAATAATGTATATTGTTCTGGCGGTAAAAACAGACATTGGACAAACACAACAGAACAGCTTTATAATCAGAAATGCTGTTAGTGACTTCACAGGTTATCTGATTTTGAATGGCACCACTTACAAAAAATAAGTCTAAAATTTACTCTACGGTTCCCTGCATGCTTGTGAATTTACCTACCATTTGCAACAAGTAAAATGTGAACACGACGTCCGACATTGTGTTGTCATCAGCGTTTGACGAATGCAATGAGAAGTTCTGCCAGTCAAGGTTAGGTAAAGTACCCTGCCAATATTAAGCGATCGTCTATTCTTACACGACATTGTCAGTATCCTTTAAGTTTTCAAGGACCGCTGCAGAAGAGCTTGGAGGCCTATAAAAAACGCCAAGGACAAAGCGGACTTTGCTTATATATGCTTTACAGAAGACAGCTTCAATGTGTTGTGCATCAGACATTCTAAAAAATTGGGAGACCCTTAAGCTTCACCTTTAAGTGTTGAACGCGATGGCGATATCCTGTCCCTAGTGCTTACTTCAATCACTTAGTGCATACTATGTAATGGTTAGCATGCTTTAAACCACGAGCAATTATGTTTTCAAACTTGCTATGCACCCACTACGTGGTCTGAAGGGAACACGCGCAGTAACGTGTGTGCCTTTTGTCATGGGTGGACGGCTTTGAACCACAATGTCGTTATGATATTCACATCTTCCGACGACCAATCGCAATTTACGCTTGTACCACGCAATATTCCTGCGATATTACATGTTGTATTGTGACACCTGTATACAAGACGCGTGTTTGTAACGCATGAAAGTTATTTTCACTGCATTTCCAAGCCAGAGGAAGTTCTTTTCATAGTATTTCCCAGCAGACGCGTGGCCGTGAGGTAGAACACCTGCTTGCCACGCAGACGGCGTGGGTTCGAACCTCAGTCGGGCCCAGGAATTTTTATTTTTGTTTCCATCTTTGCATTTCCAAGCAGAGGAAGTTGTTTTTGCTGTATTTCCAAGCGTGTGTGCCGTGTTGTACAGACCTCCAGCTGGTGATGTTGCCATGATGTTAAGCTTTGTTTACTGCTTTCAAGCGCTAATGAGTGCGAATGGGGGGCTTGCAATATCGGGTGACCTGAATATTGACATATTACAGAATTCGAGTCCCGCCACAGAACTCTTACTCTTGTTATAGCAACATTGTTTGAGGACGTTATTGCCACTCCACCAACAAAGTGAACAGCTGCGTATGTTCGCGTGTTGCCCTACGGGCACGCAGTGGGCTTTCACTGATTCGCAAAAGAAATAATTATGGCGTAGTGGGCACTTAACAACTGTGCTAACAGTAGTCATTCAATGATACTTTGAAACGGCCAATGTTCCGAGCGCAGTCGTTCGTTTACTTACGGCACGGTTGAGGCATGCACCGAGAATAGAAGCAGGGCCAGCAGTTCAGAAGGCGATGCGCACGAGACCCGATTACGCTATCGCGATCTGCTCTTGAAGGTTAAGCTCAAGCATCTTCCGATTTTTAGGGGCGAAGCTCCTTATGGAGAGACCTGGTCGGTTGTCGATCGTCAATCCATCCTCTGCCCCCCGTAGAGTTCCCTTACCGTACAATAGAGGGCGCTGTCCCATAGAGATGCATGCAAACTGCAGTTGGGTGAAGATATACTAGATGGCGCTGTACGCATTCTGTGTCGTCATCTCCATTTCTCGTATCGTTTCCGAGAGGGCGCTGTCCCATAGACATGCGTACAATATGGCGGTTGGGTGAAGGTACGCTAGATGGCGTTGGCGGTGCAGCTGCTCTCCGATTGGCTGCTGCGTGGGCTGCGCGGGGTTGCGCCGGGCGGCGAGCGCCCGCTATTTCTCATTCCCCGGATCGTCGCCGTACGAGTGCGCTTGCCGGACCGTGCTGCTTGGCGGACCATGGACGACGAGGAGCGCCGGGTGCGGAAGGCCGCTGCGGCTCGTGCTCGTCGGCAGGATCCCGAGGTGCGAGCTCGAGAGGCCGCCGCGACGCGAGCGCGGCGCCAGGTGGATCTCACACACACTATCGCTTTGATTACTGCCGGGCGAAACCACTGAAGATTTCACGGTGTAACCATGATTGCTTCACGAGCTTCACCCCAACTCTTCGTCATTCACCCCGTGGATATGCTGTGATTTTTAACATCCCCCACCGAAGTTCCACTGGACCCAATGCTAACGTATTCCAGCTAAACAAAATTTGTGCGGAGGGCATTTCAGCTCTACGAACATGCTTTGACACGATCCGACGCCTCTCACGTCTGATCAGAAATAGTCTGAAACAAAATTGGGGGACCCTTAAGCTTCGCCTTTAAGAGTTGAACGCGATAGCGATATCCTGTCCCTAGTGCGTACTTCAATCACTTAGTGCATACTATGTAATGGGCAGCACGCTTTAAACCACGAAGAATTATGCGCGCGAAATGTTTTCAGACTTGTTATGTGCCCACTACGGGGTCTTAAGGGAATATGCGCAGTAACGTGTGTGCCTTTAGTAATGGGTGGCTGGCTTTAGACCACGATGTCTTTGTGATATTCACATGTTCTGACGCCTGATGCCAATGTACGCTTGTACCACGCAAAATTACTGGGATAATACATGTTTTATTGTGACGCCTGCATACAGGACGCGTGTGTTTGTAAAGCATGCAAGTTATTTTCACTGCATTTCCAAGCAGAGGAAGTTATTTTATATGTAATCCGAAGCAGAAGCGTGGCTGTGTGGTGGACCTGCTTGCCACGCAGACGGCCTGGGTTCGATCCTCATTCGGACCCGGAAATTTATATTATTTATTTTATTTGCATCTTTCTCGATTTTTCGGTCACGGACAAGATGATGATTTTTCGCTCACAACCAACGACGCCGCCGCCGACATCAGCGCTCACGCCGGAATTTCTGCGAAACGAGCTCTTTAACGCTGTCGCGTTAAAAGTTGTATTGACGATTTAAACAAAATGGCCACTCCTCCCCCTCTTCTGCCATGGTCGCCACGAAAGACCTTGTAGCCCTGAGGGACAAATTTCCCATCACATATTTCGCTGCTCAACCAGGTCTCTGTGAGCATGGCAACGTCCGCGTCATGCGAGAGCATGCCTTCAAGTTGTACAGCTTTAGTGACAACGCTACGACTGTTTATGTTCAGAATCTTGAATACGTGACGACTCTTATTCTGGTGTCATTTTTGGCTCTTCGTGAACTGATATTGCGGGTTTCTTGCACTATCCCACCCCATCATTATCGCCGTTAATGCTTAACTTATCAAAAACTAGCTTAACTTTAGCACCGTTGCTCTTTTCCTGTGATGTACTTTCTCATAATTTCTTCCTGACGTCACGAATTTTTTTCGTGTAGTCCTCACTGACTGAGAATTCTGAACCTTTCAATTTCGGGCATGCTTTCAGTATTGAGGTCTTCTCTAGAAAGTCCTGTAATTTTATGATGGCAGGCGTGTGAGCTCCACCAGTCAGCCGTGGCGAAACTCCATGACAGGCTACGGGGGCATCTTCTGTTCACGGACGGGTCTGTCCGGGACAGCCCCCGCTCGGCCGCGGCTGCCTGTGTCATACCAACGACTGGGACTACCATCCGGTGCCGCCTTCCCTTTCACGCCAGCTCCACTGCAGTCGAATTGGCTGGCCTTCACCAGGCAGCCGACTACCTCGCTGCTACAACACCCCAGCTGCCCGTGGCGATTCTCTGTGACTCCCGGCCAGCCCTACAAGCGCTGCTGCAGCCAGCCCAAGCCGGGATCACCATGGCGCTGCTGCACGCCAAGCTCACAGCCATCAGAGCTAGCGGTGTGCGTCTGTCCCTCCACTGGCTTCCCTTGAACGTTGGGATAGCTGGGAACGAGGAGGCCGACGCCGCCGCTAAGGCAGCGCACCACAGCGACACCCCAGTCACCAAGACGGTAGCCCTGTCGGACTACTCTCGGCAGCGACTGCGGTAGCTGCTACCAACGGCCCACCCTGACGTGCGAGTGGCAAGCGGCAAACCGCCACCGCCCCTTCCGTAGACCGGCCTGGAGAGGCGGGAGCGGTGGCTGCTGCTGCGGCTGCAGACCGGCAACGTCTGGCCTGCGGCACGCATGTACTCCAAGGGTCGCTGCCCATCGCCTGCGTTACCCAGATGTGGCGACGACGACGAAACACTGGAGCATATCATATGCTCCTGCCCTGCTTTGGCCTCTGAACGATGTGTGATGGCGAACCGCTATCGCCTGCTGGGTCTCCCTGCGACAACAGCGGAGGACTTACTTTTTCCCGCGAGGTCGAAGATACCTGCCCTGCGAGCGTTCCTCGGGTTTGCGGTTCCTGCAGACCTCGCCGCCCTATAGCCGAACGCTTGCCTTCGTGCTTCTGCCTGCGCTTACCAGATACCCTCTTGCCATGCTACTCTCTCCTCCTTTCTATCTTCTCCTCTTCTTATACTCTTTACTTCCCCTTCCCCTCCCTAAAGGACGCTGAGCCGTGCCCCCCATGTCGGGAGGCAGAAAACAGCACCCTTTTTTATCTTCTTTTCCCCAACCATTCCCTCTCTTTCGCTAAAAATATCCGTTTTTATTTTGTCTGTGAGCTCGGCCTCTGTTTCCTTCCGATCTTCTTCTATACCGTAAATAACCAAGTTGTTCCTATGGCTTCTATATTCTAAGTCGTCAGTTTTAATTAACAGATGTGATAGCGGCAGCGGTGGCAAGTGGCAGCGGTGGCAAGCGGTCACGGAATAACGACGTTCTACTGAAACTTGCAGGCCCTCCGGGTTAACCGAGCTGCTAACTTCGACGTGGGACAAGCCCCAAGGAGCGATCTACTGACAATTTCGGCACGTCTGGTACACCGCCTAAGGCTCCCGAGTTTACGGCATGCTTCATCTGTTGCTGTGGCCTTGCTACCTGTTGCTGTCCGCCACCGCCATCTGTGGTTGCTGAAAGCAATCTTCTGGACGCTATCATCGTGATCTTGGCGTGAAAACGGCTCCAAGGTCTGTCAAAATAGGTCGCGAAGCTCCGGGCGAAAAGCGGTTCAGATCCTATTGTCAGGGACATCAGCATGGGGAGTTATGGGAGTAGCTATAAAGCGCGACTAGGTGTGGAGGGAACAAACACTAATAACAAAAAACCACATTTTAATGACAACAAAATAACATTTATATTTAATGACCGAGATTTATTTCAGAATAACATTTATTTAGATCCAGTGTACAAAGAATTCATGAAAATGTATATGCATTATCAAAAATCTTCTTATTAGCGCCCTCTAAAGAATGACACATGCCATTGCGCTGCGACGCAGTCCTTGTAGTGTTCGGAAAGGCGCGCGTAAAGTTCGTCTGCTACGAAACGCCCCCCTCACGTGTTTAGGTGTTGTGCATATGCATTAGTTTTTGCTAATTATTTTGGTGTGAACTTTATTTTTGCAGTGTGTGGAGTTGCGAGGTGCGTTGTAACGCGGGTGAGCACGTTTGGCAAGGTGTCGTACGGGACGATGCGGCTAACGGTTGGCGCGGAGCGCTTTCCTCAGTACCCACGGAAACGATGTGCTGTACAAGGATGCAACAGCAACTCCCGTACGCCTGGCATTTAACTTCGCCGTTTCTCTCTCATTTCGACT